>JBCJKH010029540.1:0-17420 GCA_039877255.1 Loriculus beryllinus | reverse complement strand
ATGTCCTCTTAAAGCATATTATCTGTACTTGAAGAGACAAATTTGTTGATACAAACCCTTAATGTGTGCATTTTAGTGGTATCCGATATAACTACTCATACATGGTTAAGCAAGAAGGAAACAGTATGATCATAGCTATTCTAAATAGGGACTTTGTGTACCCTTAAGCAACATTTAGCTTTAGGGGGAAAAAAAAAACAAACTATTTCATCAGATATCATTATCAGTTGCAGTGACAGAGAATTCCTTGCAATCACTTCTAAATTGTTCCTATGATTAATTTCTTACTGTACAAAATGTGCTCTGTTATGTTAGTTTGAATTTATATTGCTTTGTTTTCCAGATCTTAATTCTTTGTTGTATCTTTTTGTGCTGGACTGAAAAGCTTGTTGTCAAAGATTATTCTGTAGATACAAACTGAGATCGATTCACAACCAACCTTCTATTTGGTAATCTAAATAGCTTGACCCTTTTCAGTCTTTCATTATATGACATATTTTCCAATATTTTCCATATCGGTTGTTATTCATTGCTGTGAGGCAAGTGAATTTTGCTAGAGAAGGCAAAAGAAACTGAAAACTGCTTATGAAATAAGTCTCATCTACCTCTCCATCCCTTCTTCTCCTTTCCTTAAAAAATAACTATGGACCCAATTAACCTATTTATATTTAGAATAACACCAATTTTCTCCAAATTATTTTCCTAATTAACTCATCTATGGCTTATTTTGCTGTAAGCTTAGCCAAATATGAGGATAAAATATACAGTACTTTCAAAGTAGTTGCTCTGTTTTTGCAAAACCTAATATTGACCTCTGTTAAAGGACGGTCATAGTAGCCTTTATTTCTTGGGGTATAAAAAAGGATGTCGCCTCAGTTTTTGAATGAAGGATCCCAATTTAAAGAAAGAGTTTCTGAATGCAGATAACAAGCGATAAGAAGACACTTCATACAATTCTGATACAGTTGCTTGTTGCTTGAACTCAGTCAGTGTGTTCCATATTTTCTGTAGGCTACCTCTAGCCATCTGAAGGTGTAAGGAGCTGTACACTTAGGGACACTGTCTTCAGACAATTTCTGTCCAACTGAGCTGAGGTGGTTTTTGTCATTCTTAGTGGAAGCCCGTGTGTATTTAACACAGCTTTCCAAAATTTTACTTAATGCACATTGCCTCAAAATTATGTTGGCAAAGCTTCTGTTGGTTTGATATGGTTAATCCCAAGATTAAGCGTAAGACATCCTACTACAGCTACATTGCCTGAAAATCTCAAATGAAAAGTAAAGTTGAAGTCCCAAACTGAAATGTCTCTCTTTTGAATTGCTGTGATCACAAGATCCATTTCCTTTAAATGGTGTGTTGTGTGTGGACTGGATGCATTTCAAAAGCTTCTATTTTATTTTTCACAGGGGCAATGCTTTCATTTATGTCTGGAGAAATGTTTGGTTGTAAAAACACAAATTTTTTGTCTCAGAAACCTGTCTTCTAGCATGGCCTGTGGAAATAAAATAGAAGGATGCTCCTTCCACATCTTTCTAAAAACTTTCTGAAACACTGTCATTTTAGCAATATGCTATCTATCATAAACCCCAGAAAGTGTCTGATGGCTCACATTAATGAAGAGGCTCCAAGTACTTGAGAGGCTACCAGCAATTTAATCTACATGACTATGAACAGCAGCTGAGCAGCTCTATTTAAAACATATTTTCTGTATATTTTTCAGTGCATAATAAAAAGTAAAACACTCAATTTATGTCTTTCTTTCAAAGTGACAGACTAAAATAGCACAAGCCTCTTAACAAAAACTTCTCAACATGTTATTAGCAAAACAAAAGCTAAAACTTAGTTTACATTAGACTTCTCATTTACAAGTAAATGTTTTCAAAATAAGTGCTTAATTTTGTTGCTCTTTCTCTAGCAAAACACTTTTCTTACCTGTTTGTTTTGGGTTTTTTCCACTCTTTTGACAGCAAATGACTATGAGTTAAGTCCGAACAAGAAAACTAAGCATGGCTGTTAAACAGTAAAGTATAATGATACAGCAAGTTTACTCCTAGAGTTTGTTCTGTGAAGTTGCTGTTGAAGTGCAACAGTTGTCAAAAGAATTAAAGTAGTATTTTCTTTGTATGAAGAGGAAAACTACAAAAAAAAAAAAAAAAACAACACCATGATGTATTCTAGGAGGGATTTTTATTGCTAGAAATAATAGTAATATTTCAACAGTTTTCCTACTGACAATTCTGCTCATCCCTTCACAGCATGGTGTAACTACCACTGACAATCTTCCATACAAAATACACTTTGTGTTGGAACAGAACCTAAAATCTGTTTCATTTCAAACTTCAAGATAGATTTAGATACCCCACATTGAAAAATGAGAGAGAGCTTCAAACAGGGCTTAATTACCATAGACATATTGGAGACAGTAGGCTTTATATCAAAATAAAATGTGCTTTGAAGATTCCCTTTTCTACAAATGACTTCCAAATCTTCTAGTTATATTTTTGGCTTTGAGAATCGATGAAATCTACCAGCATTCAATGACTGTTAGTCTTCATGTTCTGTTCAGAGCTATATTGAAACACTGTAGAAAACATCCAGGTTTTTGCTTATTTTCGGTACTATTGTAGTACTTGGGTGTTTTCTCCATTAGAAAATCAGTGTTATGCTGTATATATACCAAGAGTGTGTGTATTATTTCATAATGATGTTAACAAGATCTAGAAAGAAGAGTTGAAAGAAATCTCCATTATTCCCCCAAAATTATTGTATGAGAAGTTTAAGAAATTTCTGCAATCTCACATTTCAGGCCTCACTGGTTTTAATAATGTGACATAGTTGCCACCAAAGTTTTCTTCTTTATTTAATGCTGTTATTGTTACTTAGACTGTCATCATAGCTGTACCTAAATCTTCACTATGTCAGGAGCTTTACAAGTGAAGAAATAAGAAATATGCAGGCAAAAAAAAAAAAAAGCTGTAACAAGGTATGTTATTGAGGAAAAAAAGTAAGTAAGAAAGAAACAGATTCTTTTATTGCAGGAATGATTTACATTATATGTGTCCTTCAGCAGCAAGTTTTGATAAGGGAGCATGAGGGGCAAGGCTTACTTGATATAAAATATATCAGTATAGGTTTATGAAAGACAGTATCCTGTTTGGGCAAGGGACGAGCAACAGACTGGCTGCTTGTTGGAAATAAACTATATTTATTTATTTTTATATTTACAATGCAAAGAAATGTTTGAAGGAGTACAAGCATAAAGAAGAAAAAAAAAAATAATCAAAACAACAACCAAAAAAGCCAAAAGCTGAAAATTATTATGTGAGAAGGGAAGGAGAGGAATTGCAGAGGGGAAATTCAGAAGGTACAAGCAACAGCTAGTGTTAGACCTTGTTTGAATCGTTTTACGTTGGTATTTTGGTAACTTCAGATTCTCAGCTGCTCTCGCTGATACCTTTCCTAAGTATATGTGGCTAGGGTGAGGGGAAATCTGTATACAGCTTACTGTGACTACACAGTATAAGGTCACCCCTATCCACTGTTAATTCAAATTATGTTTTTAAGGGGTTAATCTGAAACCAGTTCTATGATTTCTCTTCCACTGATGAAGTAGTATCTTCCTGAACTGCTTTATGGGCTGTTCTGCTAGATTCATACCATTTGGCACTTGTATGTATTTTCTTTTTCAAGCTGTGTTTACCTAATGAAGGATAGCAGCTAGGGCCTTATAACAATTATAATACCATTAGATTTCTTTCCTAATTTTGGGGGTAGAATGGAGTAAGGTTGAGGTATGAAATAGAGTTAAATTGCATCTGTTTTGTCCCTTCTGTTAAGCATCCCTTATGAAGGAATGCTGTAGAGCATCTTTCTATGGGTTTGTCCCAGTACAAAAGAGATGTTGACAAGCTGGAGAGGGTACTGTGAAGGACCACTAAGGAAACTGGGTGGGCTGGACCATAAGACGTGCAAAGGAGGCCAGGAGAATTTGGTTCATTTAGCCTGGAAAAGGGCAAGCTGGGAAAGGAGGGAAAATCAAATCATAGTCTACCACAACATAAGAGAGTGTTACAAAGAAGACAGAGACGGACTTTTTTGTGGATGTCCACAATTAAAGGGCAGGAGATGTCAGTCTCAATCTGAAAAGAATGTATGGATGTAAAGTAAAAAATTCTTTGTAATAACTGACCCTTTTGGACAGACTGCCTAGAGGTGCCCTGGAGGTTTTCAAAGCATCTCTGGGAAAAGTTCAGAGAAACCTAGTCTACCTGTGAGGTTTCTCCTACTTGGAGAAGAAGGCTGCACTGAGTGGCATCCTGAGTCCCCTCCAATACAAAAGTGTTGTTGTTCCTTGAGTTATGATAAGGATAGACTGATGAAAAAGGTATTAAATGTAAGATTTGATAGTCCAGTGGATGGAAGAAGGGTGTTAGGTGCTTGAGCTTGTACACACATGTGGAGAGAGAGACTTGAGCAGAAGAGAGACTTGAGCAGAACGGGAACTCTGATCCTGTTAAATTAGGCTTTTTTTAAAAATAGGTTTTGTTTATTTTTTAGAAATATTGTCTTATAAATGGACTAATGAAAGATAGCCTAAGTAGTTTTAGAGCTACAATTAGCAGCAATAATCTATAGTTCCAAAGAACTACAACTTCCTTTGTTTTTGTCCCATGGTGGAAAGCAGCAAAGTTTAATGCTTCTTCCAGAACATAAAATCGGCTTTTGAGATTAATAAAGAAATTACAGCTTTAACTTTTGATGAGAAAAATGCAGGAGTGCTTGGTGGGGTAAAGCCGATTCTATTCCTTCAGTTTTATAATGAGTGGTAACACGGATATGTGGGAAGATTTAGAGTCAGAGGGGACATTACACCATTCAGAGGAAGATTGCTAATGTTCTTTGATAAACTTTGCATAGGAGGCATGTAGCATATCTCTGGTACAGTGTTAAAAGCACTGAACCTCAGTTCAGTCTGCCACTGGTTGTTCTCACATAAATTACTTTGTCAAGGGAGAGCAACAGCTTTTTATGCCCAAGTGTAGAAGTAGAGTGAATTTATGGTGTTTGATCTATTAAGAAAGATGATTGAAACAGAAAATTTCATAAATGTGATAATTTCGTAAATGTGAATGTAGCAGGTCTCAAAAGAGACCTAAGCATCTCTCACAAACATACGGTAAGAGTTATTCACTCTATCTGTACAACTTGCTCTAAATATAACTTAAATAGTTTTAGAACTTTCTGTAACGCCTTACAACACCTGCTAAGTATAGAGGTTGGCCAGTACCCAGAGTCCAATTCATTTTTCTTGAGAATATGTATAAACTTTCTTGGCCACATGCATTCATGTTATTACTATGATGCATAAAATTAATCGGATAACCTTAAAAAATAAGAAATTTGGCATCTGGAGACTTCTATTTCAGCTCAAGTTCTTAAGAAAGTCAGAGATGTCATTAAATCTGGGATATTTACTGAGGATATTTTGTCTCTCATGCTGAAAGTACAAAATATCTGACAATCTTTATGTATTTTTATGAAGCTGTTTATAGAAGATTCTTTTTCAGGATTTATTTACAAGTGTCTGTGTGTTCTTGTCATACTATGTAACTTGGATTTACTAATGAAAGTTTATAGATGTCAGTGGTGGGAACCAGAGGAATTTCCAGGTTTCATGAAGTCAAGTCACAAATGTTTTATGATTATAACTTTCCCTTCCAACTGGGCTTCAGGAGGAAACATTATATGTCATGTTTATACCTGGCTGATAATTACAGGGCATTACAGATCATAATTTTTGGCCACTAATATGAAATTAATATTCTCTGAAGACACCAAGCGTCTTTATTCTATTGAATCCAGACATTAACAGATCTACTTTAGCTAGTAAAAATAAGTGGAAGAATTGGCTAACTTCACTAATATTGCCTAGTTCTCCGGGGTATTTGTGAGTGAAAATAAGGCTTTCACCACATTCCAGGGTGATGACTTGCAGTCATTTGGAATGCTTTTTGCTAGCATACAGCATGAAGACCTTCAATATCCATGATAACCTGCCTTCTCCAGTCAAATTATTTAAAAAGGAATGTGAAATTTGCCGGCTTCTGAAAGCAAAGTTTATTTAAAAATGTAATACAAGAACAATTGCATCTAAATTTTTCCTCATCATAATTTATATCAGTTGATGTTGCCTTGCTTTCTACATTTATGTGAAATATTCTGCCTTTGTCTCCTGTACACAGTAATTTATTATAATTGAAGAACTTTTCATATCAGCTGATTGCCTCAAACAACCATAAATTACTTTCGCACATATGAACCAATATGAGACACCATGCATGAGGACTTTTTCATTTATAAATCAATTTTTCAAAAGTGATTACATTACTGTCCTGGGTTCAGCAGTAGCAGTCCTTTTTTCTCCTTCTCTAGTAGCTGGTGCAGCAGTGTGGTTTTGACTTTCGGCCTTGGGAACAATGCTGATAACACCGATGTTTTTAGTTACTATTCAAACGTTTAGTCTGACCAAGGACTTTGTGAGTCTCACGCTCTGCCAGGGAGGAGGGGAAGCCGGGAGGAAGCAGGGACAGGACACCTGACCCAAACCAGCCAAAGAGGTATTCCATAGCACAGCATGTCATGGCCAGGATGTAACTGGGAGTTACCTGGAAGGGCTGGTCCTCTGCGGGGTTGGACTAGGTATTAGTCGGTGCTAGGTCGGGCCGAGTACTATCGGTCAGCAGGTGGTATTGTATTCTCTTCCCTTGTTATTTCCGTTATCATTATTATTATTGGTGATAGCAGTAGTGGTTTGCCTTATACCTTAGTTACTAAACTGTTGTTATCTCAACCTGTGGGAGTTACCTTCTTTCAATTCTCCTTCCCATCCCTCTGGAAATGGGGGGGAGAAAAAGGGGGAAGTGAGAGAGAGACTGCGTGGCTGACTTGTCAACAGAGTTTAAACCACAACAATTATTTAGACTAAGCAAATAATGTTAATTCTCTACAATGTTTTTTGGAATAAGGTTTTGTCTTTTGTGTTCCATAAGCATTATTACTTTATACATTTGAGCAGTCAATTTGAGCTTAGGTAAGAGATGAGAAAGTTTATTTGAATATATTGGGACATGCGTAAATGTTATGCAAATAATAGTAATTGAATTGTTTTTAAGCTTTGTTTATGTTTTATTTTTCTAACTAATCTTCAGATGTTCCTGTGATCTTTCTTGTCTGTGGAGTCTCCAAATCTAGAAAAACTAAGAGTATACTGGATTTCCTTTCCCTTTAGCAAAAGTTTTCCATGTACAAGAATTTAAGGGGGCTAGATGACAATCAAACAATCAAAAAAATGAGAGTATGACAATGAAGATTTGCTGATTTAAGCTACTCCCAAATATAATAGTGTTTAAAGAAAGAAAAAAGGTATGAGTAACTCTTTTTCTTACATAACTCAAGATTTTGCGAAGTAGATCTTTGAAAATATCTGTAGTACAAAAAGGTAAGTAATAAGGCTGAATGGACTATTTTATGGCAAAGTAACAACAAACAGCTGACAGTCTCTTCATTAATTTGCTTAAAAAGTTTTGTCTGCCTCCTTGTCTGTCTCAAAAATAGTGACAGTCAGGAATTTCTCACTTGATAAGAAAAAAACCCAGAAAACAAAATAAAAACCCAGCTAATTTTATTTATGTGTTTTGAGTAAAGGGCACAGGAAATTATCATACGTACTTTCTATGGCAATTACTTTAATATTATTCAGCTGAAATTACTATATCTGTAGATGTTTCAGCATACTGTGAGGACTGTTTTGCCGTGCGTGTTCAATATTAAGTAACAGTTTAGGTGGGGCTAAAACACATGAACTGCTGAAAGTTGTTTCGAGTTATTTTGGTGGGAGTTGTGTTTGGGTTTTGTTTTGGCTTTTTAGTTGTTTTTATTTAAAGGAAACTTATTTGACTTTGTATATTAGAACTGTTCTTATAAATCTTTTTCAAAACGGATACTCAGACCTTGAAGTATGACTTTTTCTCTGCTTAAGTTTCTCAACTTGTTTTAATTTCAGTATAACTGGCTAGCAAATCTAAATAGTACAATATAGATTGATGGATTGATTTTAATAATTTCTGGGGGTTCTTCCAATAATTTCTTTGAATGCTGTGAAGATGTGCAGAATGAGAAAATTATGTTAGATTATTCTGTTGATACAAACTTTGTCATCTGCATTAATGTTGTGTGGTCTATATATGAGAAGCTATAAACATGTGCTAGTGTTTTTGAGGAAATATATATATATATTACAAGTAATTATGCTACATGTTTTGTAAAATAGTCTTTGAAATGTAAAATTTTGAGACTTAAATGACAAATCTCCTATGCCTTACTTTCTTATGTGCCCTCCCCAACTCCCACCCCCCCACCCCCACAAACTAGACTAGACCATTCATACTACATGGTATTTTCCTTTCTTGTATTTGAATGACCACAGAGCCACTGTAAGAATGAAAAGAGAGGTAAGAAGGAAAAGATTTTAAATTAAGGAGAACAATAGGAACAGAAGTAATTGTATTTGAATACCTTAGAGGAAGGAAGTAGTTTTGCTCCATGACTTTCCAGCCAAGATTTGAATTAAAAGTTCTGAGGTGCAGTAGACAGGAGTAGGACATGTCAGCCTCTGCACCTCTGTAATTATGATGCATCTTCAGAATTCCAAAGCCAAAAATAACTAAGGGAAGTTCTTATTATAACACAAAACTTCATTACAGTCCAGTTTTCTTGTAATTTTCAGTTTAGCTTTATAACCTTTAAGGTTTTATTTTAAGTGGCACCTTTTTTCATTAACTGCACCAACACTGTGACTGTGATCAATTTCTTTTTGGCAAGTACATGTCAGTACTTGCGTGCCTACTTCCTGTAAGCATGACAGCTCTGTGATAATCTTCCATGTCCTGGTTATTTAAAGGTATCTTGTGATCCAAAAGGATTGAATAGGATTTTTGAGAGGCAGAAAAAGAGGAATTCTTTAACTACTGAAAGCTGAACTTCTCAAGATGCAGTACAAGATAATTGCCTCAGACCAATGTGAGCAAAGACATTCTAACTAGGTACCTTTGGCCATTCCTTTTATCTAGGATTAAAATTACTTCTTTCTAAGAAAGAAATGCATGCATACGTGTGAGTGAGAGGAAAGATGAATTCTGTCCCCTACAGCTAATCACAGGAGTCCCTGAAGTTGGAAATAATAACAGTACACATTAGTTTTAACAACTACCACTGCAACGATGGTCTCCTGTAGGCCACCTGGTTTCTTAGATTCGCTTGGCTGCATGAGTGCTGATCAGTCAAGCACTTGAAAATTTTTCTATTGATCCTAAATTTT
Organism: Loriculus beryllinus; assembly: GCA_039877255.1. NCBI lineage: Eukaryota > Metazoa > Chordata > Aves > Psittaciformes > Psittacidae > Loriculus > Loriculus beryllinus. Next base: position 8,044 of record JBCJKH010029540.1, on the reverse strand, counting down.
AATTTTTTCAGACTGTCCTTAAGAAATCTGTTTGTTCAAGAGTATCAAAACTACTTAGTTTTTTCATCCTACAAAATCAGAATTCTGATTAGAGAGTACTGAAGTATGATCTTTTGATTTTTCCACTAACGCTGGAATATTATTGATTTCACAGTTAACATGAATTTGACGTGAATTAACATTAATTTGAGCTATTATCTTTCTTTTTGAAAGAAACAAACAAACAAAAAAAAGCATCAGTATCTGCCTGCAGTGAAGGACAAACATTAAAGAGGTGGTGGTCTCAATGAAATACCTCAGTCCTTGTGGCTTGCCAGTGGATATAGTATATCACTTTCTTTACTCCTCATCCTACTGTCTTAATCACATTTAATGCTGTATTTTTTCAGGTACATCACTATTTATCACTTCAATTACACTTCTTAGGACAACAGCTACAACTCTTTTTTTCTTTCTTTCTACTATGCTCCTGTATTAGGTGTTCAGTGTGCCTCAGCAGTTCCTTCCTTCACTGATCCTATCACATTTGAATACCTAAGCAAAACCAGCTGACTACTTACTCTGTGTACCATTTAAAAATCTTACTTCCTCCTAGTTTGGAATGCCTCTGATCTTTGATTCTGAAAAAACAGTCGATATATAGTAAATGAAAGTTGTCATTTTATAGCATTTCTCTCTTATCCATAGAAAATTCTGAACCTTCTTGTCTAAGCCTAATCAAATTTGACAGAGTGCTAGCAGTCCCAGAGAAGACTGTGGATTGAAAATTGCATTATCCATAGAAAAGGATAATTGGATGTTCTTCTATGAATAAAACTACCAAACGTAAATATAGAGGTAATTAAGAAAAAATACCGTCTATTTTGAGACTTTATTGCCCTAAGTACTGAACCTAGAAAACCTCCTGCATCCTTCTTTCTTGCAAACTGTAGCTGTCCATTAGGGAAGAATTACATCTTTCCAGTGTTACCCAAAGAAGTCTAGAGGTATTTTAGCATCATTAGCAGCCTGCATTCTGTCTTCTTATAACAGCAAAGTATCCTTGAGGAAAAGGTGAATATGGTATTTTTAATCGTTTCTATCTTGTTTAATAGTAAATAGAATTAAGCCTGAAGAGTTTCAGAATGTTCTGCAAGAAACAGATGAGTCTAGGCAGACTAAAGCAGCTACAACAGTACAGAGGAGCCACAATTTTAGATGCAGAAATATTATGACTCAGATCTACTTTATGCCCTGTCATTTGGCATGAGGGTGCTGTTGAAGTTAATCACCAAATAGGCTGCTATATCATTCTTAGCTGCTAGCTACACCCTTCTTGTAGTGACTTGGTCCTGCTGACAAATGTTGGTGAAACATGAGAAATTATTTTGAATGTGCATCAGCAGATGATTCCAGAACAGTTGAAGAGCTAGAGGCACTGTGTATTAACTTGCTCTCAAGAAATTGAGCAATGAAGATTCCTTCTGCCCTGTGAAAAGTCACACTCAGTTCAACCAGTTTTAGGCAAAATAGGTACAAATAAAAAGACACAAAGATGTGCAAATTTGACTTAGGTTTAGAAATATCCTCTTCCCCCCTGCAAACAAACAAACATAAAGAAATCAAACCCACAAGCTGGATTCCTGGTAGTTCTAACTGAAGAATTTGAGCTGCTTAGGTACCAAAAGGCAATTGGAAAGCTATGAGTAGCTAGCTCTTTCTCTGATGAATTTAGGCTGTTACGTGTGCCACTCTTTCTCCCTCTCTCTGAAACTAATCCAGGCATGCAGTTGATATCCTGTCTTGGGAATGCTGAGGTAATACCTAGTCTCTACCTCTTAGTAGGGATAAAAGACTTATTCTAAACTATAAGTATCTGAAAATGCCGTCATGTGTGCCTTAGTTCAAATACACTTTTATGTTGACATTTGCCTATTGTATCTCACCAATGCAGGTACCTGTACAGTGGCATTTAGGATTTCCTTGCTGGTTACAGTGACAGACAAAACCAAAAGAAACACAGAATATCTACTTTAAGGTAGTACATCAAGTAAAAAGAATCACTCTAAGGCAGAGATGATCCCCAGAGCATCCTGGTTTAAAATAGAAAAAAATGATAAACCTTTGCAGCCTGTAATGTGAACTGAATTCTTATGATATATTCTGTTCTTTGATACTTCCACTTTTATTTAGCCTTTCTACATGCATAATTTATCACTTTCTAGTAGGTGGAAGTGTGATGTTGCATAATTTGTTTAGATTTTCCAGGAGACTAATAAAATGGATTTCCTTCTTTTTTTTCTTTTTTATGTATAAGTGCTAATTTAAGTTTTTATTAGGATCTGACTGACATGTAATGAATGATGTATGATGTCCATCTAATGCAAAAAAGACCCATAAACAGTGCTTGAAATCTAGTATCCTGTTCTTATTTGCAAGATTATACATCTGCTGCAATACAAGCAGCATTCAGTTGATTTGTGGCAGGATTTGCACCTACGACTGTTATTTTACTGGGAAGAGTGTGAGCCCTGATGTGAGTAAAAACAGTGATGGCTCTGGTTCACCCGTACCAGCTGTCTTGGAGATGCTGCCTTTTTAAGGCAGCAGCTTAACACTATATCATGTAATCCAACTATTTGGTGCTCATTTACAACTGAAACACTGGTTACCAGCTTCAAAAGTGGTGTGTGATTCAACACCATCTGTCAAAGTAACTTGGGTCCTGAGTTTGAAAAGCCCTTGTAAAAAGTCTTTTTAACAACGAGGACTGCTTGTCTCCTGATAAAGTTTGGAGTTTGCAGCCAACAGGTAGGCATGGCTGAATATGAAGTGATACGTTACATCAAGTTAATACTGAAATACTATATATATAGATAATACTAGAAATTTTTGAGAGGGCTTAGTTGCTTTATCTGATGAAGTGCATATTGGGAAGAAAATGCGAGCTACACAGTAAGCTGCAATCCACTTCTCAGTGAGTATCTGTCTGATATGAAAATCAGACTTTATCATTGTTTAAGTTACTCTTCCAATTCATTGCAGTCAAGAGCACCCTGTTGTTGATCCCATTCCCGCTTTATCAAGTGTCTAAGCAAGTTTTTTTGGATTAAAGCTTTCCTATACTTTTACAATTTTGTCACTCTTCCACTCTGCAAAACTTGCAGCTGCATGTTTAATTGATCTACAATGAAGCACCTTCTCCACAGTGAAAAACATGCACTCTATGTGTGTATGTCTTTACAACTTCTCTTAGTAACCTATTAAATGCTGTTAAAGGCTGTTCAACGCAACTCACAAACTGACAAGCTATTATAGAAGAAGGATAAGGAATTTTTTGCACTAGCTGACAAGTTCTCGTGAATGAACTTACATTTTCAGAAGAGAACTGAAATTAGTTTTCCAAGCACTCTCAATATACAGCACACAAATTCAAGTAGTTCAACAGGACTGAAGAATATATCTGGATGAATGTTTTTCATTAACATCTGAGTGTCATTAAATTTGCTGAGTGGAAGTTGTCCCAGTATTTGGTCAGTCTTCATAAATCTGTTTGGGTTTCAGAAGCACCAGATTGGATTGTGCTTGGGGGATGCAGGCCATATAGAACAGAATACTCATCAATATCTAAATATCTAAAAAAATAAGGAAATCATGAAATGGAGGGAAATATTTCATATCTTCTATTTCAGGAATTTCTCTCAGTTATGAATTTATTAACTCTAAACAAATTAAAGTTCTTTAATTTTAATATCTCCAAAAAAATCAAATTGAATTTTCTTGCCTTCTGTTGACATGGTTTCTCTACTGCGTGGGACAGATTCTGTTCTGCACTAAGGACAAAACTTGGATTTTTTTTTTGACATTTTTGGCATTAATCTTAACTAGGACATCATTAACACCATCTTGCTATGTAGGGAAAAAATTAAAATAGGGGAAAAGTAATGATAACCACCTTTGTGAGGGATTTTACAAATGCCTTGGAGGACAAAATTTTCCAGCAGTCCCTTGTGGTGTCAAACATTAACTCCCTCAGTCATAAGCACACTGTGTCATTTCTGGTTTTAATCACAGTTGCAAACATTTCACAAGTTGTTAGTGCTTTTGATACCAAAGCTGCATGCAGATCAATGTGCTGTAACTCAGATCAGCTATGAGAAAGAACAAATATTTCAGGGTTTAGAATCCTTAACATGTTTTTTACCTTGTATATCCTTTTCTTTACAAAGGAAAACACTATATTCAGTGCCTGTGAGAAAAATAAGTGTCAGAATAACTTTAAGGAAGAGAGTTGCTTTTGTATGTAGAGGAATGATTTTCTGATTCCTGGAAAGGTATCTTAGCTATGAGTAGAAATGCCTATCTAGAGCTATGAATCACATTTTGAATAATGAGAAAAAGGAAACTGAAGCTTTTGGATGTTGTTTGTGCTGGATAATGTCCTTAATGATATGATTTAGCTTTTGGTTAGCCATGATATGGTCAGGCAGTTGGGCTAGATGATCGTTGAATGAAATTACTATATTCTACTCTGTTCTAGAGAGGATCTTCCAAAACAGCTATATCTCTTTCCAAAATCAAGTTTTAAAACCTATCAAGTTGAAGACCTATCTTTTTTATTTGTGGAAGTAATTGTAGTGTCTTGGTACTTCCTTATTTCTGTTAGATGTGGACTAAAGTTCTCATTTTTCTTATTTTTTACTAACTACTGACTCCATTGGAAAACATTATGAAGCTGAAAAAATGTTCCCTGTGCTCACTGGGATATCTTCTGAAAAGTTTAACTGGCTTGACTTGTTTTTTATGCCTGTGAGCACATAAAAGAATTTAGTTCTTGTAATTTTCCTGAACACATCTATAAACAAATGAACTAATTTTTGGAAGCAGGAGTTAGTATTTCCTCTTAGAATTTTGAGTTTCTTGTATAGTGTAGAGGATTGCTAAATATATGTTAGGAAAAAAAATCAAACACGTGAAAAGGAGAAGATGCTTTCAGTATACACTCATGAATTCAACACAGTCTAGGACTGTGATCTTTTCCAGCAGTTCTAAATGGAGCTGGGAGGAGGTTCAGGAGTTGTAAGTATTTGTTAATAGTCCTGTTTGAGAGTTTAAGTTCCTAATTCTTGGGACTAAAAAATGTAATTCATTGTCCATTTTCATACAATCAAATACTGCTTATCTCCAGAGTCAACATAGCACAAACATAATTCTGTCTCTGAAAGTAAAAAAGTAGGAATTAATGTTTAGTTTCTTATGCCATGACATGCAACTTTGGAACAGTTACTGTTTTATTCAGTTCTGCTGTTGATCCCCATTGTCACTGTGGACAGTTTATGTAGAGTCTCAGTCTGCAATATTGTCCATGCATGCCTCCGTTTATTTCTTGTGTTCTACAGTTTTCCTAGTTTATTGATGATAGTTATTGTTGTCTTAGAAAGCAAGGAAAGACCTTCCCAAAGACCTGGGTAGGCTGTTTTTTTTCATGTTGTAGAAGTTATACTCAGATAACTTTATTAACCATACCCTCAAAGATGATCCAATTCAAGGAAAGCATAGAAATAAATTTTCTGTTATTGAATCTTGTGTAATGAAACAGAAATAATTGTTTGGTTGGTTGGTTATCCCCTTGAAACTTTAAATGTTGCAATGCACAGATAGAAGAGAATTAGTTGTGAAGCATTAAACACAAAAGCAAGTTAAGAACTTTGTACAATATGATGGAAGTATTCCCTGTGCTCAAGTGATTCAGTCATTGGCTCTGTTGTTGTTTGGTAGGGTTTTTCAACCCTTGCTAATTGAAGAGAGCTCTTACATCTTTTCCTTTTTAAGTTTACATAGATTTTGTACATACGTTGCAGATAGGAAGGCCTGTGGGTAAGAATCTCTATTTACATGTCTTTGGAATGTCTGAGAAAAAAACAGATGTCTAGGGTTTAATTCTAAAAGATTGAACATTCAGTGTTATTTTTGAGCTTGCAAGTTTGGAAATTCTACATATATGTGAGCAAATTTTGCAGTTGTAAAGCAAACTCATTATGCTTGATATCATATTGATACCTTACTAAGCATTAGTAAATGCTGGGGTTTTGACAAATCTATTTTGCAAATATTTTACTTTAAGTAGATTTCAGAACAAAAAACATGTGGCTTTAGATAATACTATAGCATGAATTATGTGGGAGTCTTAGAAGAGATGCAGCTGCAGCTTCTGTCAGTAGAAGTTGCTGATAATAAGTGATAAGAACGTGATTGATTGATTTGACTTAAAAGAGGTCCTGTTGTAGGTAGATAGGGTGCTTTGCAGAATTATAGACCCTGTACCTGTAATAGATCAGAGGTAGGTCGCAATAACAGGTAACGAACTGTGGAATCACTGATCTTAACTGTCAGGTGCTTGGCAGGTAAAAGAGGAGCAGAGAGAGCACTTTAATCTTTAGGCACAGAAAAAAATCTACTTATATTTACATATTAAAATTCACAGTATGCTGATAATTCCATGATCAAATTGAACAATTTGACTTCAAAATAAGAATAATATTTCTGTTGAACAGAAACATGTCTATGGTGATATTGTTCTGAGGTTTCTGTTTAATAGAAAGCCTTATGGACAGGAAATATATTTGTCACTAAGCCCACAAAAAAAAAAAAAATGTTGGGATTTTAAACTCAGATTTAACCTTTTGAGCATGTAATGTGAAATGAAAAGTGTTTTAAATTTCTTTTTCCTGCAAAATAGATTTGATAAGGTGCCAGAAAGCAGATGTTTGGTTGCATAAAATAAGTGAATTACCAAATTTAAAGATATAGAAGAAGATTAAATATGATGCAGGGATAAGATAAGATATGCATGCCATGGCACTGAAATTTGATCGCAGTGCAACACCTGGGATTTGAGCTGCCAAGAGCAATCTGCAGAATGCAGCTTCGTAAACTAATTTCCCTTTTGCTGTCTGAGAACAAGAGTTAAAAGACATTCACTAAACTCTGAAGTGGGTGTGGCATGTTCTCTGATCTTTGCTTTTCACTCTAAGCACTTTATTTTGACACTGACTCAGCCAGGTGGTTCACAAGAAAATGCAACCTCACAGCATTTACTTATCATAGTGGGCTCCGAAAAACAGCCAGTGAAGTGAACAAACAAGCAGGGCAAAAGAAAGGCTGCTGTTCATTTATTGTCAAGAGAGTTGGAATACAAAGAGCATATTAGGTATAAGATTAGATATAAGGAATAATTAGATATAAGGTTATATATGAGGAAGAAGTTCTTTACTGTGAGGGTGGTGAAGCATTGGTACAGTCTGCCCAAAGGAGTGGTAAAAGCTCCATCCCTGACGGTGTTCAAGGCCAGGTTGGAGAGAGCCTTGGTTGATACAGTCAAGTGTGAGATGTCCCTGCACGTGGCAGGGGGTTGGAACTAGATGACCTTAAGAGCCTTTCCAACCGTAACCATTCTATGATGCTATGATTATTAGGAGTCAGATTTGCCTGTATGATTTTTATTACTTGGTGCAATTTGGTCCAATAGCAGAAAGAATATTAGAGTGAGTATATAAAGTGTCAAAGTAGGAATGTCAAACTGGGAATAAACAAGGTGAATTAGAGATGTGTGCACATCTACAAGGGTATGATATAATTGATATCACAGAAACATGGTGGGATGGCTCCTATGACTGGAGTGTTGGAATGGAAGGTTACAGGCTCTTAAGAAAAGACAGGTGTGGAGGAGGAGTTGCCCTCTATGTTAGGGATAGGCTGGAGACTGGAACTCTCTCTGGGGACAGGTGTGCAGTTAACAGAGAGTTTGTGGGTCATAGTTAAAGGGAAAACAGTTATGGGAGACATAACTGTGGGGACCTGTTACAGACCACCTGATCAAGAGGACTCTGTGGATGAAGCACTCTACACAGAGATAGGAAAATCCTCACACTCGCAGGCCTTTGTTCTCATGGGGGATTTCAACCACCTTGATATCTGCTGGAGCGATGGTACGGCAAGGCACGAGCGATCCAGGAGGTTCCTTGATTGTGTGGAAGACAACTTCCTTCTGCAAGTGATAGAGGAG
>JBCJKH010029539.1:0-35475 GCA_039877255.1 Loriculus beryllinus | reverse complement strand
CACATTCAATATCCTTTCACAGTTTTTTTGGTATTTTACCCTAACACCAGAAGTATTCTTGCTAAATGACTGTCTGACTAAACTGTGATTTCCGGTTGCACTCTGGGCACACTGAGAGTATCTGTGCACTTTCTTGTCAAAGGCTTTTCAATTTAGCAGTCAAGTTATCTTTACTTCCTTTGCCTCTGGTCTTCCTGAAACTGTTATTACTGGTCAAAATGCAGAATGAATTTCTGGAAAAATCTGAACTACTTATAATGGCTCTTTTCTTAAGTCAAACTGGTTGAGGGAGTAAGAATGCACAACTTTGAATGCCATAGCTTAATAAAATATTTAAATATTAATAAAATTATTCTGTAACTCTTATACTGCTTAATATAACATCAAGTGTTTTACTTTTTATTATGATTTATTCTTTGTGTATTAACTAATCATAGTAATACTGATAGATGAGAAAATTGCCTCAAAAAAAGCTGATTACTGTTCTAATGCATATAATCATGTATCATTTTGCACCTTGAATTACACTTAAAGTGTAAGTCTCAGTTTGGACATCTTGCAACGTGCATCTTAAAAAAAAATCCTCAAAGATGAGAGTTTTTCAGAATAAGCTTTTTTTTTTTTTAGTTCCTAGATGATTATTTAATCACACATTCATTGTAATTAAGTACATATTTGCACTTTAACAATTTCAATCAAAACTCATCATTTAGAACTCAGTATGATATGTAAGATTCTCCCCACCCCAAGCTTCTCAAAAATTATGAATCTTTGCACAATGTGGATACCTAATTCTACAAACAGTTCCTCAATATCGAAACAAAACATCTCATCACATGTATTTGCCATTATATTTGCATTCAATTATATAACAACATTGTTAAATTCAACCTTTTCAGAGAAAACACCTTAAATAGCTTCTTTATTAAAATCTGCATGGTTTTCTATTTTAATGTAATATAAATGTAATATTATGTGCTGCAGAACGCTTAGGATAAAGGTGTTCCCAGTGAAATGAAAGTGTGTGGTATTCTGCTCTTCATTAGGGACTGTAGTGATAGGACAAGGGGTAATGGGTCCAAACTTAAACAGGGGAAGTTTAGGTTGGATATAAGGAGGAAGTCCTTTACTGTGAGGGTGGTGAGGCACTGGAATGGGTTGCCCAGGGAAGTTATGAACGCTGCGTCCCTGTTGGTGTTCAAGGACAGGCTGCACAGAACCTTGGGTGACATGGTTTAATGTGAGGTGTCCCTGCCCATGGCAGGGGGTTTGGAACTAGATGATCTTAAGGTCCTTTCCAACCCTAACTATTCTATGATTCTATTCTTACAATTTCATGAATTTTCTGACAGTATCATGCCTGTACAGATCACGATAGATATCGTTTGACATCCACTAGAATTTGTATTTACAGCTCCTGTCATTTCTTTCAGGTGTTTCTTGTCTATATTCACTTTTATAAAACTGAATAGCCTCTGATGTTTGGGAGCAATTACAGGGACTAAGAACCTGTAAATTTGAACACTAAAGATGACTGCCTTTAAGTGAAATCTTCCAATATAATGTTGTCTATCTAGTTTTTTTTTTTTCTTTAATATCTATATATATAGTATTCTATGAAACTGCATTTTGATAAGTTTTTCTAGTTTTTGTATAATCAGTAATCATTTTTATGGTGAAAAACTTGTAAAACTCAAACATAAAATTTGTTAGTGTCAGAATAATTGTCAGTTAACTTCTAACAAAAGGAGCAGCCAAACCAGAATAGTTTAGTAAACAGTGAGCTGCGCTTTGAATTCTATACATATGTGGTTATCTGTTAATGGAAGGAAAATGGGTAAAGCTAATATTCCAAAGCGTAGCATATTAAGTCACCCACAACTCCAAAAGGGTAACTTTTGTCTTGCTCTTGTACTCCCAATTTATCACAATGCAGTACAGATAGCAGTATTTGTGGTGGCCACAAACTTTGATACGGTTTTGCCAGTACTCAGGAGAATTAAACTTAGCTAGGGATGTTAAGGATAACAAGAAGGGATTGTATAGGTACATTGCGAATAAAAGACAGACCAGGGACAACGTAGGCCCCCTCTGGAAGCTATCAGGAGAACTGGCTACGCAGGATTTGGAGAAGTCTGAGGTTCTTAATGACTTCTTTGCCTCGGTCTTCGCTGGCAAAGGCTCTGACCACACCACCCAAGTCTTGGAAGGCAGACACAGGGTCTGTGAGAATGAAGACCCTAGGCCCATTGTAGGAGAGGATCTGGTTTGAAATCATCTTAAGAACCTGAACGTGAACACGTCCATGGGACCTGATGAAATCCATCCACAGGTCCTGAAGGAGCTGGAGAACGAAGCTGCTAAGCCATTGTCCATAATATTTGAAAAATTGTGGCAGTCAGGTGAAGTTCCCAACAACTGGAAAAAGGGAAATATAACCTAAAGAAACCATAACATATTTACAGGGAGGATGGGGGATTTTTTCTTTTGCTTTTGGTTAAATATAATAGCTCTGGTTTTAAAGACAAAAGTAATTAAAATGTGTTTTCTGCTTGCTTTTATTTCTAGCTCTCCTCCACTTACTGAAAAAGAAGTTGAGGTAAGTATGTTCTTAAACTCATTATTTTAGCCATATGCCTCAATTTCAAGTGGTTACTGTAAGCCTAAAGATTGTTACAAGAACTAGGTAATGGGATTTTCCTAAAAATGTTTCTCAGAAAAAAAAAGCATATTGAGCACAATCAAAATAACAATTATGTGAAATATAAGCAGTTGTCAGAGACAGTATAAACTGTAAAAAGACTTACAGTAGAAATAAACAAAACACTTATTTGTACATTCTTCATAGTGAAATACAATTCATTATGGAAATTACTGTAATATACATAAAGTAGTAAAATAGAGATTAAATAAGACCAGAAGTTAAATGAGTTTAATTGCATTTTTGTACTGGCCACTAGAAGCTTTGGGGCAGTTTTTGATTACATCTTGCAACTAGTTTACATAATTTTAACTTTTTTTTGTGGGTTACTCTTTAGCTTGCTGGCTTCTTCATTTTTTCCACATGCCAGACAAGAAAAAGATCTTTATTTGCATAACTGCAATCTAATGAAGCTGTTGGTACTTTGTGCTTTGCAAAGTATTTATCCTAAGAAATAATACATCTCGTGAATAAAGAAACAGTATTTAACAGTTGAGGGCAGGAGAATAAAAATGTTAGCACTTAACCTTTTGTTGGCTTCAGTGGTAGGTATTTATCCCTTATGTAAAACAATGCTAATGGTGAGCTCATCCCTGGACTTCCTTTGCACAGACTATCTGTTTAAAAACCTTGGGGACCCTTGGAGGAAGTCCAGCTAGAAAACAGGTCCATTGTGATTCTGATACTCCTGGTAGGCTACTTCCTTCATTGTGTCTCTGCACTGATCTAGAAAAACATTCACAAAAGAGGCAGCAAGACTTGTTGAATATTTATTCATATTTTAAAAGTAGTAAAGAGAAGTGACTTTTGAAACAAAAATTTTAAAAAATATTTTAGATTTTCTCTTTCAATACTTGTTTAAGCACCAAAGTTTCTTAAATACATACCATATAAGTTGTTACTGAAAATGACATTACTGTGATGCTTATTTAAAAATACTTTTTTTAAATCCAAACAGAATGTATTTGTACAACTTTCCTTGGCCTTTAGAAATGATAGTTATACCTTGGAATCTAGAATTAACCAAGCAGAGCGAGAGAGAAATCTTACTGAAGAGAATGCTGAGAAGGAACTGGAAAGCTTTAAAGCAGCCATTACGGTAAGAAAACAATAATTCTTCTACCTATAGAGTACATGAGAGTATGCACATTTTTAAAATATGTGAGGCTAGGTTTCCTTATGCCTATTGTAAATTCAGCCCTAGAATTTCATTTGCTGCTGCCTGAGTGCTTTCCCATGATCTGCCTACCACTCTGCGCAAGAGGGAGCATTTTCTGCCAGCAGGCCACCATTGCTGGAAATTGCCTTATGTCTAGCAGATTTCAGGAATAAATACTATGAATTTGCTGTTTGCTACTTGGAATTAGCCTTTGACAAAGCTAAGGGTGTTCAGAACCACAGTTTGAACACTGATCCATGCTCTCCTGGGCAAGACCTTCTTCAGCACTAAATTTGAAGTGTCTAGTTAGGGGAGATAATGAAATTACCTGAAGTCTTAGTCCTGAGATTTGTGACTTGAAAGACCTCTTAACTGCAGATAACAGAAGGCTATATAAGAAAGGAGACAGCAAGAATTTCTTAAGGAATACATGCAACCTCAGGATCAGGTTATGGGCATTATTACACTTTAATTCCAGCTGTCCCTGTTGTTCTTTTGTCAGGAGTAGTTTTCAGTCCTTTTTGCCAGCTTTCTCTGGATTTTCTAATTCAAATGACAAATATGAGATGTGCCAATTTATGTGCTGCACACATTTTTGTGCAAATAGGAAGGGATGCTCAAATACCATGATGCTAAATGACATACCTGTAGACCCAATTTGAATATTACAAGGAGGTGCTGCCATACTTTCAAGAAATAGGGGAACATGGTTCTCCCATTTTCTTTATCAAGAACATCATCAGGTAAGAAAAGATACAACTAAAAAAAAGATTGTGATATTTACATCTTTTCATCTGGAAAATACTTATGTCTTTTCAAAAAATATTTGCATCTTTTCAAATCTGCATTTCCAGACTACTGTTCCTGGGGAAAAAGAAAAAAAGTTTTTAGTGTTTTACTGGTCTTCACTCTGTTCTCTGTTTAGAGAGCAGGCAGAAGCAACATATTAAATCAGGGGTTTCAGACTGAAAAAAGTCTGTTAGATTTGATTTCTTAAGAATCCCTAATTAGGCACCAAGGGCCATGTTGCCAGCATGCAACAGATGTGGTTAGCTTTTTCCTCCTTTGTGCAGTTCGTACGCTACAGTCTGGCTTTTACAAGCTTTTCTACATAGTTTATAAGAAAGTAGAAACTGCCATTCATATGAAAGCTTTTGTTCTGTACAGTGGAATAAACTAACAAGCAATTAAATGAAGTGCTGGCTTCTGTGTAATCTGCATAATATTAGACCTAGACTTGTTTCAATCTCAGTACGAGGTTATCTTCATTTCTGTAGAACAAGCACATTATATGGCTCAATGACAGTGTTACCAGTCTTCATGATTTTTTTTAATCAATCTTATGATAATTGATGTTTTATTAAAAAACCAACTTCAAGAGAAAGCTGATTTACATGAACTTCAGATATGTTTGCAAAAACTAGTGTGTTACGATTGCCAAGAAAAAACTGAAAATTGGAAATTTTGTGCATGTGTTTTTCAAGCAGATTCCTTTATGCCTTCATGGGTCTTACAGTTGTGATTTGATTTACAGGCCATATTATTTTTTATTACTCTCTTACACTTGGAATTCTTGAGACTATAATTTCTTTTATAAATAAGTGAAGTATCACAGAACTGAGAGAACATGAATGGCTGCTTTAACACCTTGGGCCCAGCAAATTAAAATGTTCTTTGTATTTTGGCAATAATTTGTAATTAATAATTCAAATAACCTTGGCATTTGCAAAGTTCACAGGTAGCCAGGCATGATTCATCATTAATTTCAAAAGGAAAAGTATTGAAAATGTGTTTAGCCCTCTTTAACTACTTGAAAGGTCTGTCTGCAGCGTGCAACAAAACATCATTCTGACACACAGTAGCAGCACTGTCTAGGTTATCTATGGTAATAGTGATGGAACTCCTCTGGGACTATTTGTAGTCCATGTGTAGTTCTGCCTAGACATCTCTACTCTGCTTCTGTGGTTCAGGCTACTTTATCTGAACTAAAAGTGGCAAGATATGATGATAAAGCTTCTGTATTTTCACTTCAGTCTTCAGCTCACTTATGGCATCATTATGAACACAGAGAAGCTTACCAGAAGCTATTGGAGGATATTGCTGTTCTGCGGCGTTTAGCTGCTAGACTATCTAGTCGTGCTGAGATGGTTGGAGCTGTTCGCCAGGTAAGAACACCCTGGTGTCTAACACATATCCTGGCTGCACATGTTCACTCTTCCTCTTTTTCAGTCATAGCTGGAGGTTATATTAGCCCTTTGAATTTTATTTGCCATTTTCAGAGATTAAAGACATTTATTATAATGTCAGAGAAGATACCATTTCAGTATGGAAATAGAATTCAAAAAGAAGGTTGGCTATGAAGCTCTTTAACATCTGCGCAATAGGAGCATACATATTATTCAGAACTATAACTGCATCACAATAAACTTATTTAAAATCAGTGCAGCATGAATAAGAAAACTTTCTGGGTCAAAAAGCTCATCTAGTTTAATCACCTGCCTTTGGCAATAACTTAGTCAGGCAACTATAGTAATAACAGAGCAAGTATAAATGAGAACAAAGCAATATCCTCCCAGATTCAAGACTGTTGCCTATTTCCTTGGAAAAAACAGGACTGATGCAAATGACTAAGACCTTTGAGAGTTCAAAAACAAATGTACCTATACAACATAACTAATAAGATAGGCACACAGGCAGAATGTAGAAAGATCTGACAAAATAAATTATAATATTCTGTGAATATATATGAATGCATGTACATTTGTATTTAATTAGCTTCAGAATTATCAGACACAGAGGTACCATATATTTCTTTAAGAAATACCAAATATTTCTGCTGGAGCAAGATTCCTACAGTCAACGCTGAGATGACCAATGTGATCAAGTGAATGCCATTTTATTAAACAAAGTGTTAATCTTATATAAAGATTCTTAGTACAGCTACACAGACTTGGCAATTGTTAATTGGGCACCCCAGACTTAAACAATGCTATGACTGGATAACGCTGTCCTGGGAACCTGCTTCTCAGCTCTTTCCCTTGCTGACTTTGGTGTCCTTGCAGGTGGTGTTTTTCTGTTTTTCCCCTTTTTATCTCCCCTACACGGCTGTTCTCATGCAGGCTGCCCAGCACCAAGGTCTCTGGATTGCTCACAAAATGTCCTACTGTCACACAGCCAGTCCACATATTTCTTTAATAGCTATTTCAGATTTGGCCCTGACAAGGAGCATTCTCAGAGGCAAATAATTTGTTTGAGAAGTGTAGAGGTTCCTGAGTATTCCCCTCTTTTCTTCCTTAGGAGAAGCGTATGTCAAAGGCAACAGAGGTAATGATGCAGTATGTGGAAAATCTGAAAAGAACATATGAAAAGGATCATGCTGAGCTAATGGAGTTCAAGAAACTTGCCAATCAGAATTCTAGCAGAAGCTATGGAGCATCTGGTAAAAAAACAAACAAACATTTAAGGGTTTGTCTCTCCCCTATATGGAAAGGTGTTGGTGCTATTAATGATAAAAAGTGAAGTATTGTAAAACCTGTTCATGAAATTCTTATCTACAGGAGTAGATTTCAAAAAGCTATAGATGTAACTATTAAGATCTTTCATAAAAAGCAAACAGCGCTACAGTGTAGTAGTTTAAAATCACTATCACTTCACAAATTCTGATGCAATTCGGTGACGTTTTTGTTGGCCTCTTGCACATACACATAGCTTGCACAGTTTCAACACAGCTGTCTAGATGAGGTATGATGGCAGAATTTAATTATTAAAAGTTTTTTTCTAACCTTTTCTTTCCTAGTTTGCTGGAAACTGAAATATGAGTATTTTCTTTTGCCAGAAGCTGTATATGGAGGCAAAAGATAGTAAAGATAGTGATGGTTCAGTTTTCTGCAACCAGTTTTCTGAGTAATGGTTCAGTTTTCTGAGACCAGAACTGTATGGCAGATAAACTGCAGTCACTACAGACCTTGTATAAGTATACTGCATCAGAGTTCGAAATACAAGCAAGGGCTCTATGATTATTATTTAGATGGATATTATTTAGATACTCATATAGTGTTAGACTGCTCTTTATCTACTCTTTTTTTGCAGAAGACGGCGTACCTCGTTCAACTAGATCCATGTCTCTTACTGTTGGAAAGGTATTTCTATAATATTAAGAAAATGAACGTTTTATATAGTGACATTTCTTTGTCTACATACACTTACTTTCTTAGGCTGTGTTCAAAACATAGTTCCAGTAAATATTCAATATTGTTCATGCAAGTGCTTAGTAATTTTGGATACATGATTAATTATAACTTTGTGCAATACTGATAATGCTTGCTGTGGAACCATAAATAATAAGGGGACCTATTTATTGAAGAATAATTGTTTTCCAGGCCACATACCTATGCAGAGAATAGCTGAGGTCCTGTGCTTTATTCTAGTTCCTCAGTGAGGAAGCTGAACACAAAACTTACTAAGTGACTTGGGATTCCATGATCATACCATTTTCATTATCTTAAGAATTATGTCATGTTCAGAGTGCCTTAAGATGTAAACAGTTATTTTTAAGCGCTGCTCACTTTTCAGTTAGCATTGAAGTATCTTGTTCAGTTTGACAAAGCATCCAGAGTGAGCAATTATGTCAGATTGTTTTGGCTTGACCAATAACATGGCCAGCGTTCCATTTCTGTAAAACTTCCAAGTGTTGGACATCAAGTTTATTACAAAACTTCCTAAAACAACCAGTGTTTTGAGGGAACTAAGTCCCAATGTGACCATTATGAAATTTGGTGGTCAAAGGCATTATATGCAGTCTACTATTTGTTTTCATATTTTTGTTTGCTTGGGTTATAGTTCTTTGGTTTTAATTTATTTCTGCCACCTCTGAGTGCTGAATAGAGAATTAGAGCACAGAGCATGCTGAGGGCAAGACTGGGTTTAAGAATGAGAATCAGATCAGCTGAAAGAGAGGTCCCCAAAAAAGATTAAATTTAATAAGAATAAGTCCAAATCATAAAGGGGGAGGGGACCCCAAAACACTAGGATGGACTGCCTAACATGGCTGCAGACTCCCCAGTATACTTTTCAGGAGCACATTAGATAAACCTCTGTCATTAATGAATAGGCATATTGGTTTTGTCTAGAACTGGGATCATGGAGTAGGTAACTCCTTCCATATATTTACTACATCTATGTTTCAGTCCTTTCCTCTAAGGCTATCTAGAGCAGAATCTTAAAGCGTTTAGATATGCACTAACAGAAAGCTGTCAGATGCTAAGTGCTTGGATTTTTTTACTCAGTTGGAAGCGTAGACTTTACTATGTGTACATCATGGGATGAAACAATTGCCTATTTACCTAATGACAGCAAAAACTTATATGATCTATACTTCAGCTAGAATATATTGTGTACAGCTAGCATGTGTTTATCATATAAAGAATTTCCATGGTCTTTGGGAAATGTAAGCAATGTTGTATGATGCTAGATAGACAGCTAACAACTCAAGGGTTGGGGAAAAAGCTCTGTTCTTTAGCAAAGGGAGCAGATACATATCATAATGGGTACATAACAAGAGTTTCATGTGTAACCATTATCCAGTCACTGAGACACTGGGACTTTACCCCATATTATTACATTTCTGATTTAACCATGATAAGCTTCTAATAAGAACTGACAGTATCAACTCAGAACATATCTGTTGTGTGACTTCGACTAGGCCTTCAGTGTGGAAGGAAAACAGCAGCATCCCTGTACAACACCTCATTTCACACTAAGGACTTGACATACCATTTAGTACTAGAGGAGGTTTAGAGAAAAACTACAGCCGTAACAGCCATTCATCTTAGTTTTGCTTCTAACTCTCCTTTCCCCGAGGCACATTAACCTACCTGTTTGACCCCCCTATTAACCTGTGGAATTGTTCTTCAGTCTATCTTGTTGTATGATTAAAAAAAAATAAAAATTGTTTCTCACAGAATATGCCTCGAAGGAGAGTCAGTGTTGCTGTTGTTCCTAAATTTAACTCCTTAAACATTCCTGGTCAGTCACCGACAGCTTCACCTATACCTTCAGTGCCATCCCAGGTAAGTAAACCCCACATTTTAAAGATACTGCTTTTTGTTTAAATCACTTTTGCTTAGGACAAAGCTATAGTTACTAAGAAAAAAAATAAAATGTAAGCCCTTTTGTTGGTTGAACTTGTTTTGACTCCATCCTAGTAAAAGGAGATGGGCAAAGGTAATTGCTATTATGTAGGGAACATATGCCTTCAGAAACTACCTTGATAAATAATCACTTTGGACACAGAGACCAAAAAGGCTCAATGGTGATTCAGAAGCATTAGACATTAGTTGAGGCAATTTGCCTTTTAATATGTAGTAACATACTGGGAAAGAGTAGTAAATATACATTGTCCACTGTATAAGAGAAGTTTTAACTAGAAACCGTAGAAGATGGTTGGACCGCTTCTCTTCATTGTCGAAAAGTCCACTAAACAGAAAAACATATAATTAATGTACAGAAATATATGTGGTACAAATTTAGATGTTCTGTGATGGAAATATAGTGCAACTATCAGACTCTGACTTGATTTTTTGTTTATAAAAATTTTAATAAATGATGGAAAAATCCAAGGCCTACCAACTGTTCAGAGATGAGCTATAATAGATCATCATAAAAAAAAAATACATGGTTTTCTGTTTAAAATGTAGGGCTATTTAAATTAAGGGTTTTGCTGAGAAGCTAAATCCATTGTGGTTTTCAGTTTTAAGGAAACAATCTGTTTGTGCAATTTAGGTATTACGTACTCAGAGTCAATTGTTTCAGAAATGAAGTGTGTTTGTTTACCATGATTTATTATGATTTAGTTTTGTTTAAAATTTTCCATTGAAAACTCAGCTAACAAATTAATGTTCCTAGGATAATACGGAGAGAAGCAAATAGAGTAATTTTGCTGTTAAGTTATCAAATATATGATGAAAGACTTTTCTTGGGAAAAATAAACAAGATGGAAAGGAATGTCACAGAAAATTCTTTATAGTATGCAAGTCAGCTCTTTACTCTCATTAGCAGGAGTAATTGAGAAGTTCTATATCAAGAGCTCTTGCCCTTGGGTGTGGGAAAAAAACCTAAGCAGCACATTGACTTTGTCATTCTATTGAAGACTCATTTGAAATTAATGTAACATTTATTGCTGTTTTTCACTGACAGTCTGAATCGCCTAGTAATGGAAGAAGCAATCTAACATCTACTCCTGTTCTGCCAGCACTTTTAGAAAAGTGAGTTTTGTCTAGGTTATCTCATTACCTCTTAAATCCTAATATGAAATAAAAATTATATAATTTCTGTCTTTCTTAATAGAAGTTACACCAGGGTATTGAAATCAGCAGCACAATATTGGCTAGGTTGATTCATGGTCTGGTAAATGTGTTTTACTATGTCTCCATCATATGGTTCTTTCATATTTAAAGAGTTTATAAGCAGTATCTCAGAACTGTATCGAGCTTGCTATGATCACTAAAACTTATCAAGTGAAAAATGCAGTAGAAGATCATGCATTTACACTTTTGAGTAGGCCTGTCTTCAGAACTTGACAAAATTAAGAATATGACATAAAATGCACATGGCTGGGTTGTGGGGTTTGGGGATTTTTTTTAATGTATTTCATGGAACAAATTAATGCTGTACCTACAGTTGACCATGAGCACTCCTGAGTATGAATATTCGTTAACTTGACTATCCCAGTAATAGAAGTTTGTGTTCTGCCATTGCCTTTTCAACATGTTCTAGCTGGTGAGAATCATATTTTGAAATACTCAGCTATCCAGTGTCATGTAGCCTTTTTAATTTGCATGAATAAACATAATATACAAAATTCAACAGTATAACTTATCATAATATTAGGTAATCAAATTGTTGCAGAAGTAAAAAAAATTATTGAGTAGGAATTCTGTTCTTAGTATAAAATGAACATTCAGCTAAAGCATTAGGTTTGAGATTTTAGTTTTAACATCCTGAGACTTTAGTTATAACAGGGAGAGATGTTTGCATTTTAAAATTAAAAAATAGAGATACAAAAGAGGGGATTTTTTTTTAGCCTGGTAACAATTAAATACCTCAGGAAGTATTTTTCTAGTACCTATAAATTGCAAAAATATTTTTCATTAAAACAGTTGCCCTTTTGACTCTACGTTATTTACCACTACTATAGATGTCCACACTAGATTAAGGTGTGCTGTAGTTATCCATTTTTCATATAGTCCCATGAGTCATTCCATGAGTTTAAATATTACTACTTTAAGAGTAAAATAATAGTTGTATGAACAAGGAAAGCAGATAATTGCTCTGCCAGAAAGAACACACATATGCACATTTCTGGAAAGAACTTTTAACTTCTTCCAGTTGGAATTCACATAGGTCTGTTATTTAGTTTTATGCAAGTTATTGAAACATAAAGCTCCTGCATTAGTAGAGTACAAGGGTGGGCAATAGGAAAACATGTGAGACTGGGATGAGAACAGGAAGGCACACCTAAGGGGTTTTAGAAGGTCTTTGTAAACAGTTACTGTTACGGATACAGGTACTGTTGCATTTGCAA
Organism: Loriculus beryllinus; assembly: GCA_039877255.1. Classification (NCBI taxonomy): domain Eukaryota; kingdom Metazoa; phylum Chordata; class Aves; order Psittaciformes; family Psittacidae; genus Loriculus; species Loriculus beryllinus. Next base: position 23,034 of record JBCJKH010029539.1, on the reverse strand, counting down.
ACCCATGTATGTATAATCCATCCAGACAGCAACAAAAAAAAATTGTCAGGCATTTTTCCAAATATGTATCTCTTCCAGCAAATGTTGCACATTCTAAGACAGTTGCTTGCTGACATTTCAGAAGTAAAACTTACTAAAACATCACACTGAATTTTGTTGTTGTTGTTACTACTTCTACTACTATTTTGGTTATTTAGACTGTTTACAATATCACAATAAAATATCTGTAACACTAACTTAAGTTAAAGTGGTTTAGAATGCTTTAAACATGCAAATGAAAAGCTTTAAAGTATGTAGATCTCACATCAGTACAGAATATTGAATTTCACATATTTTAGGTTAGTGCTGAGGGAGGGCAAAATTTATCTTATGTCTTTATTTTATCTCTGTGCTTTAATAAGAATGAAAATACGCAACAACTGGAAAAACAAAACCAGTGAACTATGGCACTAGTTTTTACAAATCAACAGAATTCTGTAAGATTTAGACCATCTTTTGAAACTGTATAGAAATTCTGAAAAACAAAACAAACCAACAAACCAACCAACAAAAAAAACAGCACACCAAAACCAACACCCCAAAAAAGCTTCCTAGTACCTGGTAGGTATCTTCCTGGATCTTAAGAAAACAAATCATGGTATCAAGTAGTAGAACTTTAAATTCAAGTTTGGCATAAGTATGTATGCGTGAACCAGCTGCTATAGTAGTGTAAAATTACATAGTCATCGGAGTTCTGTATACTTAAGCAGTTCAAGCTTATAGTCAGGATTTGTTTAAAGTCCAAGTGAAAATAACATGAACATGACTTCTTGAGAGAAAATCAATTGCCCACAGGTAGTGTCAGTCAGGATATATTATTCTGCCATTGATTTTAGTGCCAGAAAAATAAGGCCTACAAAAAGGGTTAGATTCTGGAAGTTGAAAACAAATCCACTGTTGAGCTTATTAAACATTGGCTTGATTTGCTAAGTCATGTCTGAATCACCTAAACTCTTTGTCCCAGCCTTAAATAAATGAGGACAGGTGAGCACTGCAGAGAGAAAGCAATATACAATTGCTTATCTTTAGGCTAAATTCTCATGGCTTTCACTTAGGAAAAATTTCAGTGACAAAAGCTACGCATGTGTTTGTATTTTTTTAACCTGTATATTGGTTCAGTGTATAAAGTCAGCGGAGGGGAGTACCCAAAAGGCACATAAGAAAAATGTTTTGTTAAATTAGAATTTGGTATTATTTCTGTTCTTTTCCTCTGAAAATAATAGCCTACAATTTCTAAGATGATTTTTATAAAGTTGAGGGAAATGTTTTCAAAAGTAGCAAAAAAATGCCATGGATAAGCCAGGAAACAAACACTCTTGTCTTTTTTTTAAAGAAGAAACACAATGCAAGTTCTAATACCTTAGAAACATATTAATTACTGTTCTTAAATTACAACACTTTGAAACTAAAATATTGCTTAGTGTTTAATTTTTCTCTTTTGAAAGACTTTTCATTTCTCAGATGTACATTAAAGAAGAAAAATCACAGGTCACAAAATTCTGTGTGTTTGTTCTTGTTTGGTAATATACTGCAAATAAAATTTATTTCAGTGGTGTTGTTTTCTATCTGATTATTTCTTTTGTCTTGGCAGTGGAAAGAGTAATGGAGAGCCTGACTGTGAAACTGCTACTTCTGTGCTAACACAGAGTGGGCTGGAAGAGATCAATCCTGAAACTAAAGCCAAGATAGAAGAGGAAGCATATAACAAAGGGTGTGAATATTTTATGTGCACTAAATCCGTAAACGCATGATATATGAGGGCATATGTTTTTATAATGTAATTTTAAATGCAAAATGAGTGCCAATCAATATGAGCTCCTAAACAATCATAATTGAAGGAATGTAGAAAACAATGCAAGTGAATTGTATTCACTGTATTTGCATAGTAGTAGTTCACTTTCATCCATTATTAATGTTAGCCAGACTGTGGGAGAGCAGTTATATCAGAGATTCTCAATTGGGTGGGTGTTCTTATGTTAGTAGTGTTCAGCTTCATGATAGGATAATCCAAAACAACTTTCTAAAATGTTTATTCTGAAAAGTTTACATGGAAATCAGTAAAGAGTAAGTACCAACTCTTAGAGTAAACTTGTGTTGTTTGAGTCACAGAGTGCCTTACACGGCATGTTTTGGGGCACAAAAGGCTGTTTTACCCTACTTCGGCACCTGTTTCTGAATATCAAGCAAAGACCTTTTTAATACATGAGGAGTAAGACAAAAATTTTTATCATCTCCTGCAGAATCCAACAAGCCATCAATCTTTAGCATTGATTTGCACTTATTCTGCAGGAAACAAAAATACGTAGAGGGTATTCAAAATGATTGTAAAATAATACAGAAATATTTGCCAACTCCTTTACAAAATAGAGAAGTTGAGCTCTCCTGAGGACTATAAGCTGTTTCATTTTCAAGATAACAAGTTTGGTAACAGAGCTAATGTAATTCCCTGTTAAGGAAGGGTGGCTGGCTGTGTGACATAATTACATTCTTCAGCTAATTTTTACTCTTGCCCAAGTGCTGCAACACTGCTAGTTGTTTTATGGCAAGTGACAAAACATAAAGATAATTTTTCATTACAAAAGAACAGGCTTAGACAGCATACTAGACTAAGAAAAATGTTCCATGTGTTAAAGTTATCAGGAAGGCTTGAAGAAAACCAAACAACTTCAGGAACTGAAGGAAGAAGATGAAGAGACACCAAAAGAAAGTCCTGATGAACATGAAGAAAGTGAAAATGAACATGAGATAAAAACCCTGAAAAGCAGGTGAGACAGTGGTGTAATATGTTCTTACAAGACACGCTACTTTTTTTCAATTTGTGGCACCCAGTGAAGTGTTTTGTATTATTATCTTGACATGCTTTCTTCCAGTGTAGAGAACTATACTTGAAAAAACAGTGTTTTCACAGTAATGCATATTCTGATATAAATAACAGTTGCAGAATGCAAAACTTTTTATATTTCAGCTAAAATTGTGTTGACATCAATACGCTTCATCTTGATGGGGTTGGGTTTTGATTTGAGGTAAAAAATATTCCACAAGATTTCATTAGATGCCACAATGTATCTCTCAGTAGGCATGTGTAGTGTCACAAAAGTTATAATTCAGGAATCTGATGCCTATATTTGTGCCGTATGTCATTCCCAAAGGGTCTTCACAGGTGAGTCTTTCAATACATCTACAAGGTGAATACAGATTAAGACAAGCTCCTCAGCTACACTGGACTTGCTCCCTCTGCACAACTTGCTCCCTCTGCAAGTTGTGTAGAGGCAGCAGAACAGTATTATGCTGGAGTTTCCTGCCTTACGGCAATGACATTTATTGCATTCATTTGCCCAATGTTCTCTGTCTGAATCATTTGCTTATTGTCTTACCTGAAGCAATTGATGCCTAACTAGAAAACTTAGAGTTAATTATTGAGTCTCCTCATTGGTTCTACCACCCATTTCAGTACACCTGCAATGTCCTTCATATTAAAAGCAGTGAGAGAGGCATTAGAGAGGCACTGAATGCTAGCCAAAGCAAGTAATACATCAAATCCCAGGCTAAGGTGGGATCAGGAAGAATTAATTTCCATTCCATGACCATTACAGTTATAAACATCTGTAATTTGAGATTTCAGCCATATTCAGAAAGGTGGCCATCTCAGTAGTCATGAAACTCTTAGGAAGAAATGTTTACAATATGTTCTAATGTTGAGTTTAGTTGAGCAAGGTATGAACAGTGCAGAATTTTACATCATATCAAGCTCTGAGATTTGCCAGTTGACAGGTTGGAGAAATAAAAATCATGTTTTTGGTCTTCAGCTGTCTTGCAAGTATCACCCATATCTGAGTGTACAGCTCTTCTTAAGATAACTTAATAGTCTGATTCTTCTTTGACAAGGTGTTTGGAAGAAAAGTGGTGCACCATACATCTATCCATACATCTATGAAACGTCTCGAACTGAAAAGCTTAAAATAATAAATGTCCATATGATTAATATATAACAGTTTTCTTTTCATTTTACAGCAGACTTGAAGTCATCATTAATTATTTACATATACTGTACCCCAAACTGTGTAAACACTGGAATGTGGTATGGCTGGTAGTGGCTGCAATAATAATTTTTGCTGTGGTGTTGGGAATCTACCATTCGTTCAACTCCTGTGATGAAAAATCAGAGGGACCTGAAGGGAAGGCTAGCTGTTCTGCTGCCCATCAACATTCCTGGTGGAACTCAGGATTTCAGCATGAGCAACGCACTGAATAATAAAGGAACAACCATGTACTTATGGTACCTGAGCAAGTATGCATATTGGAAAACCTTTGTTAGAGGTAGTGCTTAGTCATCTTTATAGCTGTTAAACATGGTCTGTTAGACAAGAGAGTTACTCCACACCATCAGGTTTGAGGATACACTGTGAACATACCTTATCAAACTGACAATCTGATAAATAATCCTATGTGTCTTTTTAGTGTATATAACTGATACAAATAAAGTAATACTGAATCATGATAAGGTTGTGGCGATAATCAGCCATCAGCAAGACATTTAAAAGAAATGGTTTGCACAGGACAGTAATATCTCTGCTATGACTTTGAAGAAAATCATAAACCTGCATTTGCATTTAGTGCTTTGCATTCACTGAATTTATTAGTGATTGTTGGAGTACTAATGGCATTTATGTCCTTTGGGTTTCAAGAGACTAATCTGCTTCCTTTTTCATGATTATTGGGTAGGTAGAAGTAGAAACTCTTCTATGGAAGGTTATGGTTGTATTATCAGACTATATGCCTTGCTGATACAGTTATTTTATAAGAGCAATTATCTGTATTATTATTTAAATAGAAAACTAAGTACATGCATAAATATGTTTTATGGTGTACTTTAAGAATTGGACCACCACTTTTTTTTTAAAAAGGGATACACAACAAACTGTGTCGAGGTGGTGCAGATGATACCGTCAAATAAGTGTATCAAAGCACTGAGACCAAAATGCATGTCACTAAAGGTATACCATACGTACCTGCTGAACTTCAGTCACTTCTTATTGAAGATGAGCTATGTCTTTCCATAACTATATGCTTGAATGTAACCACAATATCAAAATCAGTTTGATACCTGATGGCACTTGTGTCTTGCATTCTTCTGGCAAATTCTGACTGATTAACAAGTCTGTTTACAGCTGAAGGATAAGTATGTTATGAAGTACTGTTATTTCATTTCAGATGAAAGTTATTTCAGTTCAGATTACTGTCTTGTTTGTTGGTGTAAACACTGAACCTCAAGTTATCAAAGAAAACAGGTTTATAATTCTGAAATTTAATTCATATATCTGGCACTAGTAACAAAGATCCTGCTGGTGAATTTCATTTATTAAATCTTTTGCCATCAAAAAATTAATAACAAGTTTAAAAAAAAAAAAAATCATCACTTTTTTTTTGGTGGGGGAGGTTGGGGTCTATAAGCAGTTGGGAGGTTTAGTCTTTTTATTTTAAAGTACATGTTGTTGAGGAATGTGCTTAAGAAAGTTCACAAAGGATAATGGGAAAGTGTCATTTGGTCTAAAACTATAATTGTTAAAGAGTAAGACAGAAGACGGTTTCTTGTAAATTATTTGGTATCTGGTTCAGTTAAAATATCTGACTATGAAGAACTACTGTGACATTTCACATACTTTCAGTATTTTAAATATTTTCAGTATTTAAAGAAACATGTCAGTTGCTCTTTGAATACTTCTTTACTAAAATCAGCTTCTTTAACTTAATATTCTTTCCAAATAGCATTGACAATAAGGCAATAAAAATTGAAGGTAAATAGTCCTGAAGATTCAGAATCCCCTGTGCCAAAAATTATGATGTAAATTTGACTGTGTGATTGTGAAAATGTTGGAGTAAATATAGTAAATAAGTAAAAATAATTAACAGTGCCTATAATTAAATTAATTTGCTCTGATTTACATCTCCATTGATGTGGGTCCAAAACATTATTGTAAAGAAATGTAGAAAGTTATTGATATCAACAGAACACTTGAACTGCTTCATGTTAAAAATGTGCTAAGGTTTTTTTTGGTCAGTGGGTAAGGTCTCCATCCTGTCTTGAAATTCAGCACACTTTTTGTAGACTTTAATGCACAAAGGCAGATTTCTATAAGTAGTTGTACTGATTTGAACTGAACTACTTGCATGTCTAAGGCAAGTATAATTTATTCACAAAGTTATCAGTTGTTGTGGGGAATGTACTGAAAGAGTCAAAGGATTTTAATAGGGATGAAAAGATGAAGTTTATTTATAAAAAAAAAAAAGGTTGTTCTTTTTATAACTACTTTGAGCAAACTGTCCACTAAAAACAATGAACCATAATGACTAGTAGCACATTAAATAATTTTGCTAATTTTTTTCAGTTACTTAGTGAAGACACTTTTTAAATAAGAAACTAGATTGAGCTCAAAAACTATTCTAAATATAATTTTATCTGTTGGATATTAGTTTGCTTTATCTGGGAAAAAAAACCCAAACAAACCAATCTCTCCTATGTTGAAAGATCACATCAGATAACAAGAAATAGATCTTATTATTTATGTATTAACACTGAAATAGTTTTCTTGAGGTGCAATATTTATTTTTCTGCTTTATCAAGACACGTTTACTGTTTTTCCTGCACAGCACAGATGTTTCTAGTAAAAGGAACTTTAAAAGGGCACTATTTTTATGTATCATATTTAAATTTGTACTATTGTAAGATTTTGCACAGGTGTGCTGGTATTGTACTGTATAGTATCACATACTTGAGTTTTGAAATAAAGGTATGGTATCAAAGTCCTCAATGTTGGTACTTTAAAGATTTGGGTTTTTTACATGCGCTCTGTCTGCATATTGATGACTGTCTTCTTATAAAATACAATACTGCCTTGTCTATACTGCATCGTGTAGTGCCATGTTACACACAACAAAGATCTTGTTCTTAGTCTTTCAGTTCTTCAGGAAAATTATGTAAACTACGCAAGCAAACTCCTGTTTCAGTAGAGAAAGTGTTTGTAAGCAGGGTCATCCCTGTCATACCCTAGAAAGATGAGAGAGGAAACTGAAATATCCCAGAGAGAGTTTAACTCCTGCTTCTGAGGGATGCTGCCTTTCACTGGAGATATTGAACATGGAAAGCCACAAAGGAAATCTGTAACCAAAAGAGACTGAAAGGTTAGGATTTTTTGCTTTATCTTCTTGTAGGCTTGAGATGTCTGGGAAGCCTGGGCTTTGTGGGGAGCTGAACAGCCATACCTGAGGGAAGGAGACAATGCTCTATTCCCAGAAAGAACAGAAATGTCACTTCAGAATCTTTTCTGTTTAGCAACCCTCATCAGCATTTTAAAACATGCTGACATGAGATGTTGGGAATTTTCCTTACAGGTTACTCTAAGTATTGAGGTTAATTACAGCCTTATACTGAATGTTTAATTATCTTTTTTCACCATTCAAGTTATGATGAAGACCTACAAACAGGTTAAAGACCTTTTGTACTGTTACAGTCCAGATAGTTAATTCTTCTACGCAGTTTTGGAGCGGCTGAAATATAAAAAAGAAGAAACTGGCACCAAAACCAACCAACCAACCAACAACAACAAAAAAAACCAACAAAAGAACCAAACAAACAGGTTTATTTTATTATCACTTCATCATCCTGAAATTCTTTTCTCCCTCTCCTAATCTGTAGTCTGCTCTTACAAATCCACAGGAAGGAGCTTATATTTTTGTTTGGTATTACGAAGGTGGTTACCTCAATTTTGCGTCTAAAAAGCCTACTAAACACCAATAGCATGGACAAAATTTGACTAAAGGAACTTTGCGACAGTAAGGATAATAGGCAAAAAAGAATTAAAACATGATAGGACCCAGCTTTTGATTTCGTGGTAGGAAACACTTAGCAGTTCATTGTAAGCATGGAGAGGGTAAGATTTTGTTTAATGTTCTCAGTGTTCTACAGACACCACCTAGTAGTTTATGAGAGCCACAGAATAACTATTAGTTTCTGTTCCTATATTGTAAATGCAAGTGAGTCCACTTAGAACTTGCTTCAATGAGAGTAAGTCTGATTACGGTATTTCAGATTGCCATGACTTTGTAGGGGCAGGTAAGTACAACACAATAAAGAAGTGACTAGAAATTGGAGCAAGAAATTTGTCTTAAGACCTCAAGGAGCTTTATCACCATTCAGTTCCAAACTGCAGCTCAAACACAATCCAATTTTCATTTATTATTGCTTAAGGAGACATCATTTCATTAATCCACAGCATTCTCCACTGATCCCTGTAGGTGCCCGTCTAGGTTATAACCATGTTATATGCTGCTATAAGAGATTGGGTATGTGCCCGTATAAAAACTAATACTATCTTAATATATTAAGGAGGAACTTCCCACAGTGCAAACCACAGTTTAAAGAGGTAGCTACTGTTACACTTGTGTTTACTCTTACACTTGTGTTTACAGGATCTTGAAAACAGTCCCAGGATATAGGACCTCTAGAAGTTTACTGTATCACAACCTAAACATGATGTAACAAAATCATCCTGTTGCAAAAAAAAAAAAAATGCTCATACCATTCTGAACTGTATAAGCAAGTAAAGTAATTTATTAATCAATACTTGGCATTGGCAAAGCCTCAGCTAGAGAGAAAGAGTGAGCAAGCTGAGGTTTCTTACCTTTTAACAGTAGAGTGAAGCACTGGAATAGAGCATTTGAGGACACATTAGGAATCTGACACTGGAAGTCTTTAAGAACAGGTTAAACAAACATCTGTTGGGAATAACATAAATACAGCTGATCCTACTGACAGTAAAGAGAATTAACTGATCTCTTGAACTCCATTCCCACTCTGTGTTCTTTGGAATCTCTGCAAAAAACTCAGAGTTTCTTTGCTAAGACTTCCTGAAAGTTTTCCATTACAGTTATAAGGATCATCTGTATCTTGCATGAGGCTATTGGAATCCCTATTTGTTTCAACTTCACAAAAGGCAGCAGGAACCCCATTAATGGCAGTGTATCTCCAAATCTGTTCAATACTAGATATCATATTATCTCTGCGTTATGGTACCTATTTTTGAATTGGAAATCTAACGTAAAGGAAGGTAGAAGTACTGCATCAGGACGTGTAGGATATGGGGGAACAGTTGCTGTTTCAGTTCCAAAAGAAAACTCGTGCCTGGCATGCTGTGATACAATAGAGAATTTGTTTTATTTACCAGATGAATAGACAACATGAGTAATGAGCTGTTAATCAGTAAAACAGGAAAAAATAGTAAAAGAAAAAGCTCTTTCAAAGTGTTTACTGACTTAGCAGTCTAACAGTCTTATCTCCCTTCCTCAGCTGTGCTTTCTGAGTCAGCAGTAGTTAAATTTTCCAGCAAGCCCTACATGAAAGAAAGCATAAAGGGTAATTAGGGATTTCCACTAAGTGACCTCACCTTTGAGTGGGACAGTCAACACATTTGCTCTGACATTCTTTCTACAAAGCAGTGCAGTGACAGCTGAAGTCATCTCAAAGGTGATCTGACAGCATCAATACCTTAGCTTTTCTTAGCACATGAGACAAATCACCTTGAACTTCTTAATTTTCTGAGTTGGTGACAATGGCAAATTATTTTGGAATTACCTTTGCAGTGTTTTTCATCTGGGTTACAACATTCATGGCTCAAAATTACTTTATAACAGGTACGTAAAGTTCCACTTTTTAGTCTCCTAGTTGAACGGTAAAGTACTTGGAAAAAAAGTAGCTAGGTTTGCAAATGAAAAGGGGGGGGAAAGTGTGTGTAAACTTGTTTTTGGTATAGGAAACCACAAGGTTTTGAGAATACAGTGCAATGAAAACTACTCTAGCATATAGAGGAACTTTCATTATTAGTCTGATTTAATTACTGTCTAAATGCTGTAGCATTATGCGATAAATGCTACAGAACTGCTTGTTTTAAAGATTTGGTATTGCACTGAGGATTAAGTTCTGATCTATTGAAACATGATTTTATTTTGTATTACTTAAAATACAAGAACAAGCAGTTTTGTACAATCCTCAAAGAGCAAAACATGCATGAAACTAATTCTGTGTGTCTCTGCTAAAATGCCATCTTTAAAGCAAAGTGCTTTTCTCTGATACTGTCTTGATTTGCAGGATTAAAGGAAACATGTGGCAGGGAACTTGCTGTTCATCTCCAGACCAGTCATGCCTGTCTCTGGTTAATACAGTATAAAAGTTCCTATTTTATCTAAACTATCTGTTTAAAAACGTAAGGAATAGCCAACATCAACTTTATCACACAGTTCTTAGACAACCCTCAAACATTATTCTATAAACGTAGGGGTTTTTTTCCAATCAAGGTCGTATAATGGTCCTTTCTTCTATATGTTAGTAAAATTTTAATGTCTTCTCCTTCAGACTCCACAATTGATGCAACCTATCCTAACTGCAAAGGCTACTAGGATATCTTCAGATAACTCAATGTACATCAGATGTTTGCAGTTGTTTCACTGTAATTTGCAAGGAGCAAATGCTTGTTCTACCAGTGTAAAAGGGCATACACCATTGTTGCAGACAATTTATTTGCTGATCTGCTAAAAGGCTTCTGAAGGAAACCTGGACTGAGAGAATTAGATGCTCGAGTCTTATTGTTTGTAGTCTTATCTCCAGGATGGACTTTCTGGATGACCTCTGCATCTGATTCATTGTCTTGCTCTCTCTGGGGCTGCCAGTAAAACCTGCCACTGTCACCACTGTTCAAGTACTGCGGGACTGTGCCCTGGTCAGTGATGTGTGCACTGTGCTGTGGTCACCTTCAGCTCCCGACTCCTCTTTCCTTGTGGGCCAGCCTCATTCTTGCTGCTCCCTGACATCAGCAGCCAAAGAAAGTCTCTAATAAAGGAGAGTGAGGGCCTGGGGCAAGACAAAAGTGACGGAAACAACAGCTTCCCCCAAAAAAAGCAAGAAGAGAAATAATACACAATAAAGCCAATACCCAGAGCTTACAAAAATCACTTTTCTTCTTGGCCTATGACAACTTTGTCATCTTGTGAGATTCTTATGTCTAGGTCTTCCCACCTTTCTCAGTAAAGCTTATTTTTCACACAAGGTCAAAATCCTGAGGATAATGTCCTGTTATTTGTAGGTTAACTAAAAGGAGCAAAGCTTAAAATATAGCTGTGTTCAGCTTGTGGGCCAAAAAGGATAATATGCTTCTCAAGGAGTAGTATGTCTCTCATAAAAACTCAGCCATCTTTACAACAGAGTTCAGGTGTGATTTAAGAAGAAATAATAAGACTTGAAGAGGCTATTGTTCTCTTTCTGGACTTCTTTCTCACATTGTAAACTCACCTAGTATTTAGCTTGAAATTGGTAACTTTTACAAAACATTTATTTTACTTCACTGTTTTATTTTAAAAAGGCTTAGCAAATGTCCAGGTCAGTTTTGGCCCATTTCCTATACAGTCTCTTTTCTTTTGAGATTCAATTTTATGGTACTAAACTTTTATATTATGCTATGTAATAATGCAATTATTATGTATCATGCCATTCTCCTGTAAAAATATTTGTGTATGTTTGACTGACTAAACACTGCAACAGTTTACAAGTATCTAGGGAACTTTCTTAGGTTTCAGGAAATTCCATTCATTCAGCTGCTCAGGTTTTCTTTGAATTTGTAAAGTTGGTCACTGAGAAACTTCCATTCTCAACATTACATTTTTTTATAGCTATATTGAGTCAAATCTGAAGGTAGGAAAAAACCTAACTAACTAAGCGATAAGAAGAAGTCCGAGCATGAAAAGGAGTAATTAAGCATAAACTCTGGAGGAGTAGTGGGGTCTTGGAAACTAAGAAAGAGAAATTGTGGGATATGTCCCAGCAGTTAAGACAAGGAATTATTCAGGAAAACAGAAATTATTCTCATGAGGACTGGAAGAGTTGACTGCTAGCAAAAAGGAATCAAGAAAACACTGGAATACCTAGAATAGAATGGACTATTTCAGCTGGAAGTGATCTACCATGATCATCTAGTCCAACTGCTTGACCAATTAAGGGCTGAACAAGTTAGAGCATGTTAAGGGTATTGTCCAAAAACCCTCTTAAACACTGACAGGCTCGGCACATTGACCATCTCTTCAGCGTTTGACCTCACTGCACAAAACTACTTTGGCCACAATGAAGAGATGCAGGAGGACATTCACAAAGACAGGCAGACTGAAAGGAAGAAATTTGACAGCATAAGGATGATTCACACTGGGACTATCTGGGTAGACTTGAGGTCCTTCATACCTAAAGACACATCTCCATTGTGCAATGTGGCTTCTCTGCATCCTTATGCAATATGTTTGGGCTTGTCTTATGTTCAAGTTGGGTCTGGATGCAGCCATGATTTGGCTATGGGGAGCGTTCAAGTGTTCGGTGGCTCACCTGCCATGTGATGACCTACACCATGCCAGGAAGTGTTAATGTGAGGCCACAGCCTTCATCACTGCTGAAATAAATCCACCTAACAATTCAATGATTGCTCTTCCAAAAATTTAAGTCCAATCAAACTGAGTGTAAGGACAGTGGAGATGAATCTCTTGCCAGAAACCATTTCCAATCCTGCTTCACCCCAAGGGAGCAGGAGTGAAATGCTTGTCTTACTTGGAGCACTCCACACAAGCTTAGTCATCTTTCCATCCCCTTCTCATCATGGGAGTGGCTTGGCTGCTAGTTCGTCTTTTCATTCATAAAATTCAATTTAACCTCTGCTGTTAAGAAGTCATGTGGTGAATGTGCAGGCATCACTTCATCCTGCCTTGAGAGTTATGGATTGCCCGTATTCTGATGCATAGGTTTTTATGGATTACCTGGTGTGCACACAGTCTGAAAAGCATATTGAGCAGGGAAGTAACATCTGTGGCTGTTGGTTGTCTGAAATGTTTGCAATTAAATGTTGAAATGTTTCATTTAATGTGACAATTACTGTATGTAACTAAAAAAAAAAAAAAAATCTGTTTTCCAGTACATGCTTCTGGTGAAATATGGAGGCAAAAGAATAATATCCTTTCTCCTTGGTGTGTCAAATCCTGAATTCTATCCTATGTCCTTAACACAGACTAAGAAAGTAGAGTAGGTGTAATCAGATCTAAGTCTGCATTTCCTGGTGCATGTGTCAGGAACAGTGTGCCAGCTATGGCTATCTAAGAAAGCTGGATGAACCGCCTATGGAGGAAAAATGAGGAAAACAGTCATAAATTCACCTGGCCTACCCCCTCTTTTCCTGCTGCCTGCCAAGCTTTCAGTAAATTAAACACTTTACAGTGACTGAAGGGTGGAAGCATCATGCCAGCTAGGAAGAAAAAAAAGATTAGGAGCCATAAGGAACATAACAAATGACAAATCTTTATAGGTGTATTTTCTTACTGGCATATTAATTCCACGAAAAATTACATATAATATCTTTGATAGAACTCATACTGGTAGGAGTGGTGTACTGACGGAATCAGGGTCACAGTGCAACTGTTAGTTTCATCATTTTAATTAAAAAAGGAAAAAAAGGAAAAAAAACTTGTATGATATGATTACTCCTTCCATTTTGCATGTATATGTATGACAAATAAGAGTGCCTTTAGTAAGAAACTGACACCAGGTAATGACTCAAATGCCAACTGTTTATGCCTTTAGTCTAATAACAGCCAAACCTCTTTAAACTCTAGATTATTGTGTTAAAAAAATATGTTCTAAGGTATGTCTTCTTTTGCTAGAAATTTGCTTTCTACTATCCTCAAGCTAGAAACATTTAACAGTGTTCAGTTCAGTTTAACGTGATCTTAAATTCTTCAGGAGGAATAAATGTTAATATTCAGATACTAACCTTGAATATTTGTCTAAATTACAGGTTCCATTCTTTCACCTTGCAGGATCAGAGGTGTAGGAATTTATCTTGAGGAAAAAGTGAACTTCTCAGAAGCAAGTAATGCATGTAATCAACTGAATCTACAACTGGCAACTAGAGATCAAGTTGAAAATGCTCTGAAACATGGCTTCGAAACATGCAGGTATAGGGCATTTGTTAGTGTCTTGTTACCTTTACTGAACACCTTTACATACATCTGAAGCTGGAGATAAATCTAATATTGAAATGACTGATATTTTCATTGTAGCTATGGATGGGTGACAGATGGATTGGTTGTCATTCCTCGAATAACATCCAACAAGAAATGTGGCAAGGGCAATGTTGGACTAGTGCGATGGCATGCTGAACCCTTCAAAACATTTATGGTTTACTGCTTCAACTCCTCAGGTATGTGAGCATGACAACTACATTTTTTGTGTTTTGTTTTGGGTTTTATTATTTTTTTAGTATCTGCATGAAAAAATCATAACGATTTCTTACAATCTGTTGACACTTCTCCCCAGTCTTAAATGTTGCCAAGGTGTACTTAGCTCTGTAGCTTTAAAAAAATACAAAATGGTCACTTTAGTTAATCCAGATTAATAATTTGGTGCTGCCATGAAAGCTCCTGAAGAAGAGTTGCTTTTGCCGTTCTGTAATGTCAAGACAATGCTCTCAGTACGTTTTGATTATTTACGTACATGAATTTGAAGGACAGTAAATCAAATCTTTATCCAGGGTGTTTGTGCATGGTGTATGTTTTCTTGCAGAAAGACCAAGAGTGGGGTACTTCAGGAAAAGCTGACTAGTTTACGGTTAAATGAAATTTATCCATTAAACTGAATTAAAATATAAGGTAGAACAGCCAAGAGACCACAGAACTAGATTCCCAATCTATTGTCAGTAAAGTCAAACAGCTTCCTTTAATAAGCATCATCCCACGTGTGAAAACACCTGTCCTTCCCCCTCATTCTTGACTGTCTATTCCCTGATTGAAGACACAACAATGGAACTTGGGCTTTGATGTGAGATCTTCTCAGCACAACAGATCAGTATTTTGCTTAATGACTTGTGTGGTATTAACTGAAAAGAAGTATTTAACTAGAGGCATTGTATTCCTGCTGGTGTCCCATATCTATGGTTATTACGTAACAACTATCCCAGTAATTAGACCATATACACAGGTTCAGTCAATTATTTCTTAGCAGTCCCTAGACCTTCTCAGTGACTTTTAGATGACAAGAGCAAGACATTATAATCCTGAAATTTTTCAGGAAAGATATGTGAACAAGAGCTGGAAAGAGCAGGAGAAAGATATATATGCAAAATATACTCATGCAAAGATATAGAGATCTAAGTGTCTAGTGACTGTGAACATTGGAGCTTATAAGACTGAGGATAAAGCTTTTAGGGAAAAGGCCATGCCTCCCTCACTGCGACTTTTTTCATGATCCTGGGCCATTTTAGTGAATGAAAGTAGGTAATATTAGTTGGCTTGTTAAGTGTCTGACTGCTGACAAGAACGCACTGCAGAGAGAAAGCACTGCTAAATACTGACTTATTATCTGACCTGTAAAGCTAAAAATTACATGATTAGGCTAACTTAGCTTTTCTCTATGGAAAGTCCATAGCTTTTATTGATAAATGCATAGGTGAATTAGTACTTTGGCAACATCCTCTAAAAGAAGCTGCTCCTGTTAGTTATTTTTTCTGTTCCTACGTGACACGGCGTTTCAGTGCATGAAATACGTGTCATTCTGCATCAGAAACGTCAGGTAGGTTGGCTAATGCTAAAGAGGTAGCAAGTAATTCCAAATTATTTGCTTTGTTTACTATTACAATATGTGAAGAAAGTTAAGTTTGCTGAATGGTTAGAAAATAATGTATATTTAACATCAGGTTTATTCTGCACTTTATCTTATTTGCCTAACTGATGCCTATTCTAGGCATTTCTTACCAAAAAATATTTGGCAAAGCTTTTTCGGCCAATTTTTCTTCATGCCAAAGAAATGCCAAAATCACTTGAAAACTGTAGTGGAAAAAGTAAAAAGCCATTTAGCTTTTTATTCTGCAAATGTAACTGCGTCATCAGGCTTCCCATGGGGATTAATTTGGAGAACAGTACCTACATCATTTCCCTGTTATTTATGTTGTAACCTGCTTGTTACTTCAGTGAAATTTTTATAGCTTTACAAAATATAGAAACCTTCACATTTTCACATGAGCCTGATTCAGAACTCAGCTGTTTCATTTACACGTAAAAGTCCACTTGCACCCATATTTTTACATAGACAACATCTGCATTATTTAAATGACTGAATTTCAGAATGTGCCTGAGGTTTGTTTCTTTCTAGCCCCTATTAGAATTGTGTCACTTTTTTGTCGCACGCTGGTGCCTGGTTTACCTGAAAGTTTTATGGGCTACTTTTCTTTCCATTAAATCGTAGTTTTCCAAGTATCAAGAATGCATGCATATGTTTTGAACATATATGTAATATAATAGAAATATCTTTCTAATCTTGGATCTGTAGGTAAGGCTCCTGCTCTGCAGGATGTCATCATGTTGTTTTTATATGCATTATTATTCTAAGTACTGTTCTAGAACCTTGTTCTTGGTATGCATTTGTAAAATGCACACTGCACATCCTCAAAAAAGTGTTTAACTATGTGAGCAGTTATAAAAGGTAGGTGATCTGGGTTGTAGCCACATGTTTGAAATAGGTGTGCCTGATTTGGATAAGGCTTTTGTAGATAAACAAATAGTAATTTCCAGAAAGGAATGACTGAGGAACAATTTCAATAAACGTGTGTGCAGCAAGTATAAAACTAACATCCAACACAACTCCTACATATTTCTTTTCCCTGCTGCAGATGTTCAGATTAATTCATGTATACCAGATCCAACTACAACCATGCTACCTTCATCAAGTGCACCAACAGATTTAACTGCATCTTCAGGCTCTGATATGACTGAGAACATCACAGCAGTGCCCAATGTGACTGAGTCAGAACAAACCCTGAAAAATATAAAATTTCGTGTAATATGTATAACTGAAACTATATTGCCAACTGAGGGGACTACTACGAAAATGCCAGAGGAATACTCACCAATTGATTCTCCTAATTATACTTCCCATGCTGCTTTTAAGAATGATGCTGTTGTCTTTGGAGGTAAAGGCTGTTTATGGTAACTATTTAATCAGGAGGGCTACTTATGCAGATATTAGTAGCAAAACTGTTTGCTGTTATTTTTGTTTGCTACTCCAGCATCAACAGAATATGAGTGTTAGGGATTTGCAAAAGCAAAGCTTATAAGACAGAGGATCTTTAGATAATTTTAAAGTAGAAGTAAGAACTTATCTTAAACTTTTTAATATTTTAATATAAAATGGTGGAAGCTTATTCTGCTTAATGGGATTTGGGATGAATACATCTCTGAGAAATGTATTAGCAAACACCATGTGCTCAGAGTAATAATGGAAAACTCAGCAGGCTCTTAAAAAACAGAAGAAGCCAAGAAAGTTTTAAGAACTGCTGTTCTCCAAATACAGAGGCGTTCTTGAGGCATGAGCTGTGAATAAGTAATTCTAATATACAACCACTGAGAAATGGACTAAATATGAGAAAGCATTATTACTGTAAGGACAGTTAATCACAAAAATGAGTTCTCCGGGCAAGTTGTAAAAACCCTCCAACGAGCAAGTTAGAAAAACATCTGTCAGGGGTTGCCTAAATACCTGCTTTTAGTCTTTTGAAGAAAATGAGCTGTAGTACAACTAACCTTGTGAGATTCCTAATGCCTCTATTATTGAGTTGATGTTTATGTACTTCTTACTCTAGACTGTTTTTAGAAGAATCTGGATTTGTGCTCATGAGCCTTTAGAAAGTCAGAATTAAGTACATATAAAAACTCTGTGCCTACCCCACTTTTCTCTCCAGGTATCCCTATTGCACTTCTTGTACTGGCAGTCATCTTCTTCATTATCTCAGTTGTTTTAGCAGTCTGCTATATCAAAAAGTAAGTACTTTATTTATTTATGATTTTTTTTCCCTTGGACTGACTTAACTCCTAGAGTACAACCAGTGAATATTTTAAATATATAGCTAAAGAGCAGAGAATTAATGGCAGTAACAGTTTAGCACAATGAACAAAATCTTAAACCCTGCTGTTATGCAGATAAAGTTTATCATTGCTGTTGTCATTCCCTGCCTTAGGAAAGGAACCAAAGACAAATATTGCCTATTTTTGATTAGTAAATCATACCTAGCGTGAAACATTTCCAAGTGTGCCAAACAGTAACACTGAAGTGTCCATCTGTTTGTATACGAGTCTGTTTATGCAGTTTTCTTCTTGTTTCTTTCTATGTCAGACTCAAGGTTAAAGTTTCTATTCTTGGACTACGATTTTGTCCAGAAAAAAAAATTGAGCTCATTTAACAAGTGGAAAGATTTTCACCACAGTGCATCACTAAATCGTATCAGAAAGCTGTGTGCATGCCTCACATCCCAGCCCAGATAGCTTTATTGTTACGTACCATGAATCCTGAATATACATCGTCTGTTTTCTAAAAAAATACAAAAATATTGCTTTAAAAAGCACACTGCTTGAGAAAGCACAATGATCTAGCATGCCAGTATTCTCTGTGAGACTTTTGCTTCAGTATGGCAAAGAAAGTTAATTCTAGGTATTTTTCACTTTATTTCTTGAATGATATTATCAAACTCTGTCAGTGTTTCTGCTTTACTATATCCTTTTTTTTTTCTATTCAAAGGTACAAGAAAACCTTCCCATTTTCAAACAAGAATCAGCAAAAAGAAATGGTTGAAACAACTGCTCTTAAAGAGGCTAAGCCAAATGACAAAGCTGCTGAGAAGGAAACAAAGAATGGTAAAAATACAGAAGAGTCTAAAACCAAGCCGGAGGCCACAGTACAATGTCTAGAAGCAGAAGTTTAAGTGGAAGGATGTACATTGGTTGACAGAAATACAAAACGGAGTGCACTGACCTTCACAGTGCTTTTCAACATGGGTGACTGTAAATACTCATGAATATTTTCTCTATCTTAACATATGAAAACCTGATTTTCTTTTTATAATTACATCTTTAGCTACAAATACTGTTGCAGAAGAATATGGAATATTATTTACTTGAAATAAAATATCCACGATGCAGCTCATTTTTCATCTTTAATAAAGAAGTAGTTAGGAATATGATATTAATGACATGCAGTGTGTTAACTATTTGCACAGAATTCAGTTCAATATGTAATGAAAAGTGGGTTTTTTTTGTCTGGCTGGAAGATCTCTGCTAACTTAATGTCAATTATCTTATTTCCATTAAGTAGTTGCTTATCTTTTTTAAAAAGCCTGTTTACAAACAGAAGAAATAAGTCTGTTTACAAGTGAGTAAAAATAACAAACAACCTGCTGACTGTCATGCAAATACCCAAGGAAGGGTACAAAGATGCCAACGTCTGTATACATAGAGCACTGTATACCTTTCTTGGGTATCTTCATCCTATCATAATTCAATGTTTTATTTATTAAAACCTGTATCATTCTTCTGCATCAGATATTTGATGAGGGGAACTTTAACTGTATCTCAACAGTTATATTTCAGATCTTTTATGTAGATTTAAGTGGGGCTTTCATAATAAAGACCTCCAGTGGTATGGGACATTTACAGTACTTCATAAAAAAATAAAGTACGATAGATATGTTGGTCTGAAAAGTTTATTCTTATTAAAACTGTCTCACAGTAAAAACAGCTCAGATAACCTTAATGTTATAGAAATAATTAGTTGTTAGAAAAGAACAATACTAGCAATTTTTCAAATATTTTTTGAATAAATGGTTTGGATAATTTATTTTTGTACGTGAAGAAAATTGTTATGGGAGAGAAAGTTTCTTTTTAGATCCAGCAGCCTGAAAAACATAGTCTTAAATAAAATAGTAATAGAACTGCTAACCTATATTGTGCTTTCTATAGTGTAGGATACTGGGTTATGAACTATTTTTTATTCAGCGAAATTTAGAAACTGCCCGGTGGTTATATATTCCACCAGATACTAGACAGTGAGTTATACTGTATTGCTAATAGCAGAGCTTTCTTTTTTTTCTTTTTTCTTTTTTTGATAGCTCAGAAATATTTCATGGCTCCAAGACTCTGGCCTGTGTTGATGCACAGTCTACCACTGCCATTAAAGCCATAATACTACAGAAGGACTGAGACAGTACAGGTCTAAGAAATGCTAATTTCAGATGTCTATCAACAGAATTTCAGCAGGACAATGTGCGACAGAGGAAAGCACTAGATATAGCCTTCCCACACAGTTAAGTAATGCTTCTCCTTGCAAAATACTGTAGTAATGTCATGCATCTCTCTTGGCAACCTGAAAGAAAGTGCTGTGTGCCGTATGGGCAGCGAAAGTAGACAGCAGGAATAAAGCCACCATGAAGGGCCACAGCCAACACTTGATACGATGGTGTCCTTATGGACACAGGCAGCACTAGTGGATTCCAGGTAATTTTGAACTTTTTTGTGACAATTTCCCTTCTGACTCTCTTTTCCATGTTTTAGATATTAGACATTACCTGTTTATTCATTCGCTCTCCACCAAGAGATAACTATCTCTCACTGCTAATATTACCCCTGATCCAGGTAGAATCTAGAAGGTATGAACTTCCTTTTCTCTCAGATTGTCTATTCCTGCCTAAAGAAATTCAGAAAGTTTTTCTCTAGTTCTACTCCAGCTGGAAGTTTGTTGTTTCTATTTTAGATCTATAAAAGGTATTTCCCTCCTCCCATCCCGTACTGTTTGCTTTCTAAAAGAATCTATGTATGTTAGCTAATGTAATAGGATATTGCCTTAACCTGTAAATGTCTTGTTTTATCATGTACTTTAAAAACTCAGCTAGCTTTCGTCCCAGCCTTCACACTGACACCTGGCCAATGTACACAGTTTGATCTGCCCCTGCTTTCTAATACACAATTTATGCCAACATTACAAAGGCTAAAACGAACCCGTTACACTGTTCTGTAAGTATTAAAAGGCATCTGTAAGGACTAATCAACCAGTATTGCATTTGATATTCTCTGTATATAATTAGTACTACTCAGTCACATTCACATTAGAGTACAAAATGTTCTTGCTTAGCATTTAATAGAACTGCAAGAGATGTACCACTACAAACAGGAAACCTTTATTTAAGTCCTAGACAGAAAGTGACAAAACCCCCAAACCATTAACCAGTAGTAGCAGAAAATTAATGAAGGATTTCTCTTAAGTCTCTGACTTCTGTCAAGTGTCACGCTTTTTTTACAAGACGTTCTCAACAGCTATGAAGTTCACCGATGTCTCAGAAATGGCACTGTGCTTAAGTGTCTTGGACAAATAATTCATTCCCCTAGGAGGAGATCACAGTAACACTACCCAGATTCCCACACTGAGGTTACAGATGTTTGCTGACCTTAGGCAAAAAGGCTGGTTGGCCTGCAGGAAATACAGCAAGGTTCCCAGTCCAACCCAGTCCCTGTCTGGAATACAGGGTTGCCTTTGTCATAGGAAGTGCGTTTGCCTGTGTGCAAACAGACGCAGGCAGGAAGCGGAAGTACTACTCCTTTTCTCCTCTTTAAATTAAAAAAATAATGAAAATCAAAACAACAAACCTCTAGAATTAAACCCTCAAGCATCAGGATACAGCTGACCTAGAGGATGTCCTAGGATTTCTGTTCTTAAACAGATTATTATCATATTATGGCTGCTGGGTTATTTGCCAAAAGGTCAGCGACCACTGACCTTTGCCACACGCATCTAGCTCTCACATCCTTCATGTTGACGGTGCTCTCTTCCTCACCCGTTACAGCAGGGAGTAGTAGTAGTTACACTAGTAGCAGCTGCTGGCCTGTGGTGATCCCAGCACGGTAGGCACTCAGACCCCAAGAAGTATCATTTAAGCTGCTATTCATTAGACCTCATAGAAAAGAGTGGATAGTACAGGCAGTCTTATGTCCCTTCAGAAGCTGGGAAAGCTGAGCTGCCCAGTAGTGCAAAGCAACCTTCTGAGGACACAGTATGAGCCGTTTGCAGCAAAGTTACCCTGTGTTGATTATTCAAGAAATTATAGGGCTTTTCTTACAAGAGAACAGCTCCGTGCAACATCCTCACTGCACAACGGAAAGGATGCTCGGGCGGGCTCTGCTCCGCTCAACCACGGGGAGACCGCCGACTCCCGTGTGCGTAATGCTCTTCCAGCCCGGGTCGTGCCGACAAAGGCTGGCACGGCCCCGCCAATACCGCCTCATCTCTCCCTTTCCCTTTCTCCTTTCTCCTTTCTCCTTTCTCCTTTCTCCTTTCTCCTTTCTCCTTTCTCCTTTCTCCTTTCCCTTTCCCTTTCCCTTTCCCTTTCCCTTTCCCTTTCTCCTTTCCCTTTCTCCTTTCCCTTTCTCCTTTCCCTTTCTCCTTTCCCTTTCTCCTTTCCCTTTCCCCTCTCCCTTCCCTCCTTATCTCCTCTCCCCGGCCTACAGCTGCCGGGGTTCCCTCTTGGGGGGGGTCCCTCCGAGAACCTCTCCCCCACAGCGCCCGCTACACCCGGACAACTGCGCGGGCCGCGCGCTGGCGTCACCCGCCCGCGCCGGCAGCAACAAACGCGGCCGCCGCTGCTGTGCCTTGCGCCTGCGCTGTAAGCCGACAGCCGGGTCGCGGAGGGGCGGCGGCGGCGAGCAGGATGGCGGTGCGCTGGGGTGAGGTTTGGTGCCGGGCCCTCTTCGTCCGCAGTCAGGGAGCCCTGGGGGAAGCGCGAGGCCCGGGCGGGGCGAAGCCGCCGGGTGCTTTTTGTTCTGAGCACAGCCCGGCCGCTCACCTCAGCCGGGCCTCGCTGCCGCGTCCGTCGGGGCGCGAGGGGTCTGTTAGGGGTCGGTTAGGGGTCGGTTAGGGGTTACCGTAGGGAACGGTGGGGGGTGGGCGGTGCCGGGTGCGGGCATGACGCAGGCGGCCTTGTGCGTGCGGCCCGTCTCGAGCGCGGCCCTGGGATGCGGTTACAGTCTGAGGTGAAGGCAGCGGCCGTGCCCTCGCCGTTGGGGGCGGTTAGGGGTCGGTTAGGGGTTACCGTAGGGAACGGTGGGGGG
>JBCJKH010029537.1:0-21005 GCA_039877255.1 Loriculus beryllinus | reverse complement strand
AAAAAAAAAAAAAAAAAAAAAAAAAAAAAAAAAAAAAAAAAAAAAAAAAAAAAAAACAAAAAAACAAAAAAAAAAAACCCCAGAATGTTGGGATCAACAGTGCTGTCAAGATCTACCTGTCCAGAACAGAAGCACTATGTGGCACTATGCACATAGATTTAGGTTGTCTGGCAAAGAACTAGCAGTCAAGAGGGCCAGAAATACATAGGAAAAAACCAGTTTTTCTTCTGCTATAGCAGAAATTGATCTTTTTGGACAATCTGATAAGGGCTATAATTTCAGTAAGCCAGGGTATCCCTCTGTTGGTTAGAGTCTGGACGGCTTGGTTTTTCCAGCTCATGTAAGCTGGAGCATGTGTCATATAGGAAACTTTATACATCAGCATTTCCAGGTATTTATATTCATACTTCTCATTCACAGCATATTTCTGGGAACAACTCTGCGTCAAATATGCCTGTTCCATTGTTGCTCTTTTCTAGACATTTGTGTTTGGCTATGTTTTAAGAGAAAATATACCCTTGTTCTTGTACAAGGCAGATGTACCCTTGCTCTGAGCTAATATGACCACTCTTATGCTGTCATGTATGTGATGCTTAGTTTGATTTGATCCAACATTTTCAAGTCAAGAATACCACATCCTGTCTTTGAGTGTCAGCAGTGCCAAGAGGGATTGTGTGCTCCACTCCATGGACAGGAAGGCTTACCATCCGCATCCAGTGGTCATAGTACCGAAAAGATAGCCGCCTGAAAGGATTGTTCTGAGCTGCAGTGAAAGTAGCTTCTCCTTGTGTCTATTAAAACTACAGGACAGAAGTGTGAAAAGCCACTCCAGAAACATACACAGGGTGAGTCTATGGTTTCCTGGGGAAGGACATTGTCATACGGGAACTGTAACCTATGATAGAGAAAAACAGTCATCCAGCCCATTAAGAGTTCCCTTACAGACCATTGGAATTTCTTGTGAAAGCCTACATGGCTCCAAAAGGGCAGTGGGAGGCATGAGCTCATGGACGTGGAGTAGGTGGATTAAGGTTAGTGTGAACACAGTCCAGTCTATTCCTTCCCCTTTGTTTCTGGGAGGTGTCCTGTGCTGAGACATTTTGCTGTGCTGGCTCCCAGCCCCCAGCACATCCCTGCCACCTTCTGCACTCCTGGGGAAGCTCACTGGTGCCAGAACAGAAAAACCCATTTTCATCTTAACTATACAAAGAGGCTGTGCAAAGTACCGCAGCCACATAGTTTATGAGAATACACAGGACGTATACTACATAAGTGGTGGCAGAACAGGGTCCCTTATTGCTTCTGCAGGTTGTAAATTGTAGAAATAATTTTACAATTCCTTTTGTATGCATTTTGTTTTCTCTCTTCTCTACAGTCCTGTCTCATTGCAGCTCTTCTCTGTGTGCTACAAAGACATTCCGAGTATATAGTATTTCCCTGACTTTGAACAGGATATGTTCATGAAAATCACTTCCTTTACAAAAGAATTCTGCAATGCAAATGGACCTTGGTATGGTGCTAGCTCCTTTTTCTCCAAAAAGCAGCCGTACTTTTAAGAAGACCCATCCAGATGCTGCGTATGGTGGAAGGACTCATGATGTTCAGTGCTTATGACTGAAGTAGGACGATGTTGTGGCTTGGAGCCCAGCATTTCCATTGCATAGGATTTTTTTTCTTCTTTTCTTCTGTTTGAGACTTAACAAGTTGGCCAGAGAGACATTAGTGCCCTCACTGTGTTTTCATCAGAACAAAGCAGGTTTTGAGTTGACTTTTTGTGAGAGAATCAGGCCAGTGCTGGGTACAAATGAAAATCTTCTCCACTCCATCATTTCTCTCTGACAGACTCTGTGCTGTAAATCTGTAGATAGAAAGGCAGCTGCTTGCACACCTAGCTTTTCAGTGCTGCTGTTCTGCCTGTAAACGTGAACCCATACAGAACTTTTTAGGCCCGTGTGGCAGTTTACAGAGGATGGCAACATCAGTAGATGTATATG
The DNA here is from genome assembly GCA_039877255.1 of Loriculus beryllinus. Taxonomy (NCBI): domain Eukaryota; kingdom Metazoa; phylum Chordata; class Aves; order Psittaciformes; family Psittacidae; genus Loriculus; species Loriculus beryllinus. The sequence continues at coordinate 19,011 of JBCJKH010029537.1, read as the reverse complement.
CAACCTGGCAAAGTTGAGGAGCTCCTGCAACATTAATTTTAGTGTTTGTTGGAATGTGCAAGATGAATATTCATGCAGGAACAGCTCTCTGGGTATGGCCAATGTATTACCTGTCAAAATATTGTAGGTATCAAACTTTAAACAGGTTATGCAACAGTGGTATTCAGTGGAAGAAGCAAAATGCAGAATGTAATTAAATCCCTTGCAAAAAAAACCCCACACATCTTTCATCATAGATTTCATAGGAAACTTAAACACAAAGACATTCCTGTCAGGCTTTGCTGTAGTGATAGCAAAATCAACCTCACTGTCCTGTAAAGGCTGCTGCAGCTGCTCCGTCGCTCATCCTGTTTCCCAGGCAAGCTGCTGCAAATACCAAACCTAAGGCACATGTACATGCAGAGCTGTCAATGCTTTGAAATCTCTCACAGGCCATAGGGAGTGGTGCACGGAGTAGTGAATTGATCCTAGTATTTCCTTACTTCTCCGAAACCATTTTATTGCCCTATGGGCTTGTTCAGCCTGGAGAAGAGAAGGCTCTGGGGGGACCTCAAAGCAGCTTCAAGTACCTAAAGGGGTTGACAAAGAAGCTGGAGGGTTTTTTTTTCCAAGGGACTGTAGGGACAGGACAAGGAGGAATGGCTTTAAACTGACAGAGGGGAGATTTAGATTACACATAAGGAAGAAGTCCTTCCCTATGAGGGTGGTGAGGCACTGGCACAGGGTGCCCAGAGAAGCTGTGTTTGCCCCATCCCTGGCAGTGTTCAAGGCCAGGTTGGACGAGACTTGGAGCAACCTGGTGTAGTGGAAGGTGTTGCAGCCTATGGCAGGGAGGTTGGGACTAGGTGATCTGTTAAGGTCTCTTCCAACCCAAACCATTCTATGATTCTGTGATGATTTAGTTTTCAGCTTTTAGCTAACTATGTTTTTGCAGCACTTGCCATGGAAATATTTCTTCCCTTCCTGACCTGCATTGGCATCTCCTGGGCCACAGGAGATACAATGGATAAGAACATTTTCAGTGTTCTGTTTCTTAGGTGGAAATATAGATTCTTGACTTCTTGCCAGTAGTTCTATTGTTAGGTGTGGAATCTCTGGAAAAAATGTTGATACTGTTTATATTGTGATTTACACCTTTACCCTTTCTTTGCACTGTTATGGTCCACTGAAGTCATTTAATTTGAAGCTTAATGATAGTGTTTTAAAAAATTTCTTGTTTCCTTACTGCATCAACTGTTCCAAACATGTAGACATTTTTGGGAATTACTGTGTGAAGCCAAAATTTGGAAAGCCTTTATATCCAAATTATTTTGTTCTAAAAATTCCATGTCTGGTAATCTTTCACTGTACAATTAACTTCACCATGGTTTACCCCTGATATGCTCCATGTTTCCATGAGGAAATCCGAGCTGGAAGCAGAAGGTTTTCAAGGCCACACCAGGGAGATGTGAGAACTTCTTGCCATGAAGGAGATGGGGAAGAGGGCAGTCTAGCTTTTGAGGGGTACTGATGAACCAAAGACACCACTTACAACATGTGAAGGCCTTCAATACCGGATTCAGTACTGGATTTAGTGGTCCCTATTTTGATGCTCTGAAACAGGCTTGTCTGTCTAAGAAAGCGAAGTACATAGGAATTGGTTTTACGTTTTTGGGGTTTAGTCTAATTTGATCTGAAACCTAAAGTGACTTTTTCCCCCACAAACTAAATCAGCTCCAGTTTACATTTATATTTTCACTAAAACTTCTACTTCATCCAAAGTCTGGTACATAATGTCTTCTCATAAAAAAACTCTTGTGGCATGAACTAACTCATGTGGAATCAACAAGACTTCATATCCACTATCTTTATGCTCATGAAGCATTTTTTTTTTGAATGCTTCCAGTAATTGATGCTAGACTTTACCATATGGTAAGATTTTTATCCCACTGTATACCTTTTTCGTATCTGAAGAATATAATTTGCTTATATTGTTTTGCAATTCCACTTCTCAGTATTGTTTGCCAGGCATTAATCATATCTTTGCTTCCTAATTTTAATAATTTGTCACTAATTGACAATATCAGTGGTTTGTGCAGTCTAAATCCACAACCAACATCATTCAGAACAAAACTTTAGTGTTTTTCTTTATGCTAGCAGAAGTGAGCACATGGGCAGTGAAATGTGTTCACATTTATTTCCCTTCACCACTCCAGTTTCTGACAGCCCAGCCCATTCCTGAAATGCAGTTCAGGCAGAAAGTTTCTGGACAAGTCTGCTTGGCAGGAATTGAACAGCCCTTTTCTCCATCCACTCCTTAAAAATGAAGAGCTAATTCCCATTTTGCATCTTTGCAGAATTCTATATTCTTGAAGATAAAGTTCACCTGATCCTTCAAGGTCCACTCCTATTTACTTTTCTGGCCACTGGTGTTACTCACTAAGCCATTGCAAATCCTGGCTGTGACAAAAAGTGGGCAGACAAGAAATCTGGAGAGGGACATTTTACAAGGCCATGTAGTGACAGGACAAGAGGAAGGGTTTTAAACTGACAGACGGGAGATTTATATTAGATATTAGGAAGAAGTTCTTCATTGAGTGAGGCATTGGCACAGGTTGCTCAGGGAAGCTGTGAATGCACTATATCTGGAAATGTTCACAGTCAGGTTGGATGGGGCCTTGAGCAACCTAGTCTACCAGAAGGTATCCCTGCCCAAGCCAGGGTTGGAACTAGATGATCTTCCAAACTACTCCTATTCTATGACTGAGCCATGATAAATATTAAATTGTCCCTCTTCCTTCAAAAAGTTTAGGAGATATTACTGAATGTACAAATGGCTTATGGCACTAATGTAAATCCCCATGATAAAGCATTAACGGAGCTTTAGCTATACTTAAGTAGAGGAAAATCAATCAAACATTTGCAAACAGATGTACAAATTATGGCAGACCTGTTTACTGACCATTTATGTGCTTCTACAAGTTGCTAAGCAAAGGAAGATGACGTACCAATTTTTCATTCTGAAGATGTGAATTTGATATTTCTACTGGTTTGAGGTGAGAGAAAAACAAAAGAGGACCAGAATAAACATTGAGTTTCGGAAGTAAATTACATCATAGGCACATATTTCTTTTAGGTTTAGCAGTTTTCTTCTATATCTTTCACTCTTACTAGTGATCAAATACCAAGGTCATTTTAATAGAGAAAAGTGCAGCATTTCTGTAGCAAAACATTTATCCATAGTGAAATGCTCACTTTCAGTGTTTTTTTTTAAATTTAGATTCTGAAGCCACAGATTAATTTAACCTCCAGCAAATCAGAAACTTCCAATGGGAAAACAGCCTGCCTAAAACACAGATGCTTTTCAGAACTGACCAAACTGATCATTTCCATGGATACAAGTTACTAATTTCCTAAGGAAAACTGTTAATGACCTAATTCAATTGCTAAGGATTTACAGGAGGACAGTAGTGTGTCACAATGGAACATGAGGAGAACATGACATATCCCTCCCATGCGCACTCAAGCCCCATGGAAGCTGGGAGAAGACAGTGCCAGGCAAAAGCAATCAGGTGAATAACTTCAAGGTTGCCAGAAGAATACCTAGATACCCTATTTGGCAGTTCATTAACAAATGGAGGTTCCTTAGAAAGAGCAGGTGTTTTATCCACACTGAATCATCCCTGCTGACCCAAACCCAAGGAAGCATTTGCTCTTCAAGAGAGATATGATACAGATCAGCCTAAAGAATTCCCTGTACTCCTTACCCCCTGCACAGGTCCTACCAGCCTGACAAGCCACCTCACAGAAACACAGATGATCACCTCTGCAGTCCTCAGCAGTACCTCCTGTATCATCCCCTCTCTGATCAGAGCTGTGCAAACAGTGTCACTGAGTCCTTTTGAGGCTCATGCAGGTAACAGGCCACAGCAGTAATAGAAGCCATGGTCCATGGAAGAGGAAAAGCCACAAATAATAAATATCAGTCTAGCAGCTTATGCTAGGTGCCACCTCCCAAAGAAATTCCCACCTCATATGAAGGTCAGTATGGTGCTAGACCCATCCATCCACTGATCAGACTGACAACTAACTGCCTTAGTGTTCTCAAGCTGGTCACATAATTACATTTTAAAGTTATGTGTGTGAAGTGCTAAACATAAGGAGGCCTCCTTTCATTTGCACAGGTCTTTCATCATCAGAGATACCAGGACTCCCTCCTGAATCATCACAACTCATTTCTGACAGCCCCTGGCAGAAACCCAGCCTCATCTGAATTAGGCACTAATAAAACACCACCTGCTCTCACCTTCTACACCCTGCAGAAGTAGCTCTAGCTCTCCTTATATCAACTAAACCTGCTAATGACCCCCATTAATGATATCTGCCAATGACCCCTGGAGAGATGGGCTAATGATATCTGCTAATAAACTGCAATTGAACTGCACTTTTAAGCCAAAGTCCACTAACTTTACTGCTCTTAGTTAGAGCCTCAGTTTATCTGCTCTCCTTGTTATTAGCAGGACTACTTGAAGAAGAAAAGCACTTTACATAAGAAAGTGGCAGAAGTGGCACCTGAAGATTAAACAGAGGATTAGATTTTCCCACCTCTGATGTTCTCAACAGGTACCTTCACCCAGAAGAAAAAGGCAGTCCTCTGATTAAACCAGGGCATAAAAGGCCTCAGTTGGGCTTGTGTTCTAGCACAAATGTGTTGTGAGATGTTCCTCTTTGCATCAACTTAGATTCTCCAACTAAGGATAATATCTTGTCAAAAAGCACAGATTATTTTCTGAATGTGAGATACAATCAATAATAAATCTGAGCCAAAATATTTATATAGTAAAGGAAACATAGGATCTGTAAGAAGGTGGAGAATTGTTCTCGTGGATCAAGTTTTTGTTAGAATTTAGTATGTTAAAGAGAACCCATATAAGTTGCAGTGATTGGTTTTTTTAATCATCAGAAATACAATTTATAGAGATAGAAAGTGAGTGGAAATTTGGGGAAAAATTATATATTACAGTCAAACAAGAAAACTATCAAAAGGCTCTGTGATACTGCCATGATTAAGTGGGTTTCTTCCCAATCCAGGTGAGTCTCAGGATACCTCTTGTTAAATATCCTGTCTTTTGGTTCCTAAGTCATTACACCTCCAGTAGATTTAACTTATGCCTGTGGATGCTCTTGGAGCAGAGCAACGTGCCTCGGAGATTATTACCTCTGGAGCCACTGCAGCTAAACTCAGCAGAGTCCTTCAGGCAATGCCCTGAGCTGGTGCTGTCTGCAGTGTGGTCATTGCAGTAAACTAAAATCCATGGAAATTTGTTAATACCTGAGGAGATGTGGACATACCACCTTCCCTGTTCCTGCTTTTGGCAGCATCAGCCTCCAGGGTTTTGTGCCCAAGGGGACAGACATCCTGAAGCAGAAACCACTCAAGGTGTCTGTTAAACTTAAATTAGCAGGGGGGTAAGTTTGATCCCTCTGGACAAAGTACCCCCAGTTGTGTTTTGCTAATGATCAGGAGTGCAAGCCAGAGTTTTATTCCCACTTGCTATTTAGTTGAACAAAATCTACAGCACCCAAAACACCCAGAAATAGATGTTTTTCTTGCACACGAAGTTTTTAGTCTAAATTCTGCCATTTTCATAGAATTTACCTTGTGCTTTTCTGTTACTGATAACTCAGGTGACCAAGACTTCCCTGTAGCTTAGCTATATAAATGAGAAAATGGGAACACAGGAGGATTTACTCTCCAAAGACAGATGTGGCTGACCAACCACATATAGGATCTTAATATAGAGTGAGCAACAGTGTTTATTTAAAAATGTATAAACAGGCAAGAGGGGTGAGGAGCGAAATAAATCCAGAAAGACCAGAAAACAGATATTTCCTGTGCTTCTCTGCCATAAACATTATAGCAGCCCTGCCCTGGAATCCTAGTGCCATTATACACCTAATAGCTTGATTACCCATGCACCACCATAGCTTTAGCCTCCCAAGAACTGAAATCGAGTTTTCTATTCTTAGCTTGTGGTAATGTAAGCTCATTATGGAAGTGCTTGTATTCCATGAGCACAAGAGATAAAGAAAGCAATATAACTTTAATGAACAGCTGAAATAGAAACAAAACAAAACCAAACACAAATGAAACCAAAACAACCAAACAAAAATTCAGATGTTGTCTTGATTTTTGCCCCCCAGATCTGAATAGTTAGTGCTCTCTGTACGTTTTATAAAGATATTCACACACACACGTAACAACCAAATATGACATGATATTTAATAAGAGCAAGTACATACTAGCCTGGAAGGTAGAACCACTCAAACTGGAAAAAGAAGAAAAGTGTTAACCTAGATCCAGGACAAATAATGATAAATAATTTAAATACTTAGCTTAAGCTGACTAGCCATAGGGGTTTCCTTTTGACATAAATAAATGTCTTACGTGTCTAATGATTCTCACTTGGACTGAAGAAAATGAATGGATGCAGATGTAACTGTCAGAAGCAGTGAGTGGAAGAATAAATGCAAAGCATTCTGGGTTCTTTCTGATAAATGTTTGCACACCCCAGGTTATTGATTGGGTGTTGCTTTTCTTCCACTGCTATTCATTAAGGCTCTAATCAAATCATGTGGTTAAATCCTCCAGTCTCCTTGGAGGTAGTGGCTGTGTTTCCTAAGCCAAGAGTTCAGAGAAAACATGAGGTAGGCAGAAACTGCAAGTTTGGAGCTAAAGATGTAAGCAAACCATCATCTTTCAGCAAGGATTGCAACTAAAAGACAGCTTCACAAAAAATATCATATAGATGACTATTTACCTTCATCCAGGGCTCCTCCTTACTTTGTACACACCCTTTGCCATGAGGTAGAGCAAAAGCATTTACCTCCAGAAGTGAAAGGCAAGATCTGGAGACAGCTGTGGAGGAGATCGAATTCAAATTTGTCCTTCTAACTATTTTGTACTCCTATCTCATAAAATAATCACACAAAAATGTTCAGAAGCTAGTGTAACTGGTTAGAATCTAGTATACTTCTAAATAAATTTGGAAATTCAATTTGGTCCAGTACTGTCAAAAGAGAGCAGTTCTTCATTAACTTATTTTTCTCTAACAAAATAATTTTTCTGTGTTTTTCACATGGTTTTCAATTTTCTTTTGGCGTGCACTCATCATTCTTTCCAATGAGGGAAGAGCAGAGGAAGGAAGAGTGTGGACAGAAAACATCTGCTTAGGATAAAAGTAAAAACACTCTCAACACTTTGACTATTAAGAGTTTATGATTTCAAAATAAAGGGAATATTATGTTAAAAAAAAATCTGTGTCTGAAAAGATTCTGAAATTGGTACAGAATTAAAATTCAGAAAGTGTTTAATCATAATTACTGCCATGGCCCAGAACCTCCTCATAATAACTACCTATACAACACCTCTGGATATCCCTGCACAAAGTCAAGGTTGTATTTATCTCAGGGGCATACTTTCCCCTTTGTTTTGGGAGAAGTTCTCCTACATGATTGTATTTTGCTAACCATACCTGATTTTTGCAGCAGCTGGTAATTATCACAGCACTAATCTAGAGTGCTTTTAAAATCAAGCATCCATATACTATCATGTATATGCATGCAATGCACTTTATCCAATGCTTAAGCTCACATCTTCAAAGTAGGCCGGAATTAGTTAAAAAAGAAAAATTCCAGTAAGTTTCTGGATCAAAATGTGCTAAAGGCAAGGAAGTTTCAGCATTTATCTGAAAGGTTTTTGTTCTTCTATTTAGAAGAGAAAAGAAAAAATATTTGAGGCAAGCATTTTCCACAATAACAACAACAAAGTTGTTTTTGAAATGTCCTGCTCTGTGTTGGAAAAGTTATGATGAAGAGTTTCCTGCAAGCTTTTCTGTTCACCCACTTTCCCCATCTGTGCAGGGAATTTCATTGATGTCAGTAGAATTACAGGCTTGAGACCACCAAGACCATCTAGGTTGACGCCAAAAGTTGAGGTCTTTTCAAAGAAGTGTCATTAACATTTTAGAAATGTGGAGGTTTTCTGCCTAAATTGACACTGAAGATTCAGTTGGGGTGGGGAGGGAAATAGGGGAATAGGGTGGAAGCAGTGGGAAAGTAATATCAGAATCCGTTTATGGACATATCGCTGTGGCTTTAGCCAGTAAGACTACACTTACGATCCACAGCACCAAGTATACTTTTAAAAGTTTTATTTCTGCCTTTCTCTGAAATGAGGCAATGAGATGAACCCACAAAAATAAAAGTGTGGACAATCTTTTTTCATTACCTGTCATCCACTCTGTGCTCTGACATCTGAGAGACAAAGAAAACTATCTCCACATAACAGAGATGTAAACTGAGTTCTCTGGAGATTTCTGTGTTTGTCACTGGATAGAGTTTTTCAGGAAGTTGTGCAGCTGCTGCACCACAGCAGTTTGTGGATCCATTTACTTTCACTCTGGAGAAAAGTCAGAGGATACCATGAAGAACCAGAGTGACCACCAGACAAGAATGCTTGGATTTTTTAACCTCCAAGGAGGACTTTTGTCATACCTACAGTGGAATTACAGTCTTGAACACTGTTTACAAACACAGCAGCCAAAACCAGCAGTGGTTATAAACCAGGAAGCCAGGGATCAGAGATAGCTGCAGGAACTTATCATGATTCTTGTGTATGGATCCAAAAGAGCTGATGACTGCCTCTTTTTTGAAGGTTTTCTCATGGAAAGGCTTTACTACAGTCTCAGGTACAGTACAAGACCTGCTTAACATGATTGTACCCTTGTCTTTGAGACTTCAATGATAGTGACATTAAGGGATATCCTATGTTCTAAGCCACAATCCTGAGTGGACAGTCACTTGAGTGAAACCTCATGAAATTCTCTTCTTTGGACAGGAATGGAAAACCAGGCAGTTATCTGATTTCTTTCTCAGCGGCTCAGACCTCATGCTAAGATGACCCCAGTGATAAGAGCTTGCAATAAAATCACTCAGCCCAGCATATGAGTCACTGTTTTCCTTTCAACAACTGAGTTCACAAACCACCTGTGAACTCCACCATGTGGGTAAATGGCGGATTGGCTCCCCAGTGTGATTCTTTCCTTATCCTATTCCATCTTTGCTCCTGTGAAGGGGGATAAATCCAGGCTCAAGTGAGAGCTGATTCCAAAGTCCTTTTCATGGCCAAGCTCACACTCATGCTCCCAAGCAAGTTCACAGTTTTCTTCTGAGAGTTAGTGTATATGGTCCAAATTTCATGCCTTCCCTGTAAAGTAACTTCACTTAGGGTAGTCAGACTGCACTTGCAAGCCATAAGAAAGGTCAGTGACACATATTAAAAAAGCCATTTTTTAATGTCTGGCTCCACGCTTTTATCTCTTGAAATTGCCTTCATGGCTTTCTATGGCTTTCTTTGGCTCCAAACTCCCATTGATTTCCTCAGGAATTAGATCAGGCCTTCTGTGATGCTTGCCAAAACAAAAAAGCAGAATTCAGTCAAATGTATGCATAAGGAGAGCTGCAATAAAACCTGTTTAGATGAAAATGTGGTTCTACTCTGAAGACTTTCTCAGTGTGTTTGTGCCTTTCCTTGGTTGACTCTTAATAATTTTTTTATTATCGGTGCCAAGTTTAATATTTTTAAATTTGGATTATTTTTCATGAGCTACAGCCCTCTAAAATCAACCTGGGATTAGGAGAGGAAGCACGGTCTTGTGGTTAGGACAAGGGACTAGTATTTACTCCCATTTCTGCAACAAACACCCACCAGTGACCTTCAGCAAGTTGCTAAGGGAGTGATCTTCAAAAGCACTCAACTTTGGCCTGACTCAATTTCCTAGAATTTAAATAGAAACAGAAATTTACATTAATGTAAAAAGAGAAAGGTCAGACCTAAGTGTGAGAGAAAAAAAACCCCTGTTTTCCTTCTTAATTTCCCTCTATTTGATAGTATTATTCCTACTTCTCCCCCAAGTCCTTGGAAACTGAAGTTCTTCAGTGCGGCAAGACACTCCTACACACGGATGTGAAGAGTCTTGTCTAATAAAGACTGAGCTGATTGAGTCCTCTAGGATGATGGAACAGGAACAGAAGTCCATCTTGACTGTTATTCTTCTCCTGGCTTTGTCTAGTCAAGGAAGCTGACACAAACATAGTAGTGGAACATGTTAAGAATGCTCTATCCCCCAAACATTTATCAGTATGTTATCTAATAATTGATTATTATCATCATAATAAAAGTTAACAAATAATTCAGTCTAATGCCAAAAATGTAATCTAGTTCACATGCTTATATATACATTAGTAGGAAAAATTGAGTTTTTCGTAACATAACCAAATACAAATCTGCTAAATAAGTTACACCTTTTCAGCCATATATGCACTTCAGGTAAAATACTGGGAAGGTAATATACTCCAGATATATCCTGCAGTACCACTAGTTTAAATTGTGTTCTTGGGCAAATCACTTATCTTCTCAGAGAATTCATTTTCTTTCCCTCTTTCCCAGTTACATCTAGACAGCTGTAAGGACTTTGGGGTGGTGACTGGCTTTCCATTATTGTTCCAGCAAGACTTCCCAGTGTGGTCCCTGGTCTTGAAAGGAGTTTCCATATGCAGTTGCAATGGAAACAAAGGGATCATTACTCTAAATATATTCAACATAAAGCAATTACAGGAAAACTTTCTGTGTAGAAGTATTTTTACTGGTCTGAGAGTACTATGGGAATAGGGCACTAGAAAAAATGGATATACATCTGTTATAACCAACTTGGAGGAAATCCATTAAAAAAATTAGATGTCCTTTTCTGTTTTAAGTTTACCAAGAATTGGAACTAAGCACATGCCTTCTGAAGAAATCCCTTTCTCCCTCCAGCCATCACACTGAACTGAAATAAAACAGATGTGCTCAAATAAAAAAATCTGTGCTTACTTGTTATTTTTTTCTTTGCTCTTATTACCAACACATATGACTTGCACCAATACAGGTAAAGGCAAGGAATATTCTTCAGAAGTTTCCCGTTGCTATATTCTGCCAATACCTGCTGTGATTCCATTCCTATAAATAATGGGTTTCTTGTGTTATATTGTCAGATCCCAGTTGCACAAAGCCAAATTCAAAACTCAGATATTTTTAAAGATTTAAAAAACCCTAAAAAATAACCCCCACAATCCAAAGCAAATACGTGCAAATTCAATCAAAGATGAATATTTTCAAGATTTGTGGTGAATTAATGCTTATTGTATGAAGACAAAAATGCTCTCTTTGAAAAAGTATCAGTTTTGATATAGAAATATAAAGTATTCTTCAAAGCTTCATTCACATATCCTTTCAGAAATAAGTTCTGAGGATGGGTTTCATAGTTTCACCATTACATTAAGAAAAATAAGTTGTTTGTAGAACACTACGCAGTTCATAAGTTACCAGTTATAAACTAATCCTCGATATCCAGTCCAAATCCTAAGGGAGGCTTCAAGACAGCCACTTCTTTTTGGCAATACAGTGATGAAAGATATATTGTTGAAAACCATAAAGCCTTGGGAAAAAATTTAGCAAACTATCTACACAGGAATGAAATGTTGAGAGCTTGGCTCATCAGCTGCAGTTTTCTGGAGAAGGAGGGGCTGCAAATTTTTGTACAGGTTAGCTAAGCAGTCTTGAAAACAAAGAAAAATGCCATATTTGAATTATTAGAAAGGTTTTCTTGTATACTGCAGAGGTTTGGTTTCCAAGGACCTGTGGGTAAAAAATAGGTATTAAATGAATATAAACTATCATTTTCTGTAAGTTGTTCATAGACATTATTACCCCAAATGAAGTTTGCTTTCAGAAAATGTATGCATGGATATGTGTTCACAAATTCCCAGGAACTTCTGTTCCTAAGGAGGGACCATCAGCAGCAACCTTTGTTGTATACAAACAAGCATGTACGTGACACCACACAAGCACCCATTCCCTCTTATTATGCCAGTCTAGGCGAATGCAGAGGACTATTGCTTTTCCATAGTACAGAGAATAGCAAAGGATTGCACCAGAACCAGCTGCTCCTACCTTCACTTCTTACCAAGGCAGAGCTCTGGCCAAAATAAAGCCTGCAGGATTTAGTGATGCAGCTAGATGCTCCCTTCTGCATCAAATGTAGGAGAAGCCAAGGCGCTTCAATGAGAAAGAATGTTCCAGTGTACATGGCTTCATCACTAGTCATTTTACAAAACAGTAAAACTTTCCCAGACATAAAGAACAGTAGTAAACCAAGGTTTCCTAAGACTTCTGAACTAGATGAGAAAGGCTTAATTGCCCTCTCTGATGCTAGGAAAGTAACTCCCTGAAAAAGCCTGCGACACTCTCCCAAGTAGCCAAGGCCACGGAGTCAGCAAGACCTGAGTCAGCCTGAGCCTCACCTTTTCCCCAAATTTTTGTGCACATGTTTACTTACCCTATAAACCCTTGGGACCAGACTTTGTGGCTATCCTGCATCGGAATGCAGGACACAGGACACAGACCTCCAAGGCAGCGCATCTCCCAGCAGTAGATGCACCATGGGCAGGCCTATGGGTGGTTGGCATAGATACAGAGACCCTATTTTCCTGCAAGACAGCATGCCTTTTGTAAGGCCATTCTTTCTGTGGCTGGAGTCTTCTGGGTGCTGCTGTAATACAAATGGTCAGATAAACTGAGACCCATACCCAGACTTGAATATAAACATTGGAAGTGACATGATAATTTTGTCATGTTAACACCTCAGCTAGGCATCAGGAGAAAAGAAACCAAAATCCTGGAGCGGAGCAGTCCCAGAGCTGGAGAACCTGGGGTCAGATCTGAAGTTTATGGCAATGTGCTTTCTGTACACAAGTTACTTATACAAGATGATTTATTTATAATTATAGACTAATTAATGAAAAGACATCAGAAAACATTTGGTACTTTTGGCAAAATCCTGGTCCCACGAAGCCAATGACAAATCATCCATGACTTCAATGGGACCAAGCTTTAAGGCTTTGCTCCTCCCATCTCAATACAATAGCACTTTTTCCAGTTGTTTTGTTTAGTACTGAAAAGGGACATTATTAACAGAAGAATCTTCTTAGTGGGTTCATCAAATGATTTAACTGAGGAAAGTTTGATATAGTTCAGTGGTCACATCCTTCTGAACATGCACTCAGTGGCAGTTAGAAACATATGTTTTTTATAAATTTCTCCTTCAGAAACAAAGACTGACAGTAAAACCTCAAATCTTTAATATTTATATAAATTGCTAAATGGTTGCACTGCAAAGTACATTTCCATTAATGTGTCATAGTGCACCCCAGTTGTTTAAAGTTTGCTGACCCCACTGATTGTTTAGCTCTATGCAAGTAGTTTAGGTTTACTCCAAATTTGTTATATAGAAAACAGTTTGCTTCAGCAAGTGCTCTTCAACAAGTGGAGATTTTTTAGGTCATATTATTTCACTGAGCTCCAGAACATGCAATAACATTAGTAATATTTTCACCCTGCTACCTATTTCAGAGCCATGCCAATATTCTCTCTTGCATTTTATACCAAAAAGCCAAGCACTATATTCCAGTAAAGCCCTTCACTGAGATATTATACAGATTAGCTACTAACCAAACAGAACTCTGCCCATTTGTGTTAGCTTTTCTGTTTCTTATGTACTCTGCTGCCGCCTCTAGGACAACATTGTAAGCAGAGATGGAAGTTCCCTCCAATTATGTTAAAGGAGAAAAATGGGACAATTCTAGCAGTGTCATTATTAATTTTGGAAACTAAAATGAAAAAGTGACAGCAAATATCATGTTCACTCAAAGAAAAACAGGTCTTCCTAGAAAAGACACATTTTTCCTATTTTAACTCACTGCCTTTACTAGATTTAGCTAATCTATTCAGCTCTTGGATCCGTGGGCAAATAAGAAAAATCTCTTTAAAACTTACCTAGCTTCAACTTTTCCACAGGTCCAAGAGTCAAGTAGATTAGCCTGTATAAAATGCCCTGTAAATGTCAGAAATTGCCTGCGAGCTGGGAACCAGACAATGCACTCTGGTTCTAAACCTTTCACTCTTCTAGGCATACATCAAAATGCATTGACCAGCTCACATCCCAAAGGGTGCTTATATTCATGGAGAGATTACAGCGCATTTCCTGATATTGATTGTACTGGGTTGGGGGTTGGTAAACTCAGAGAAGAAGAATGGTTGTCCTTGAGCAAGAGGAAAATGGTGTGTGTCACCCCATGCTCCTGTCACCAGCCTGCACAGGTGACCTGGAGCGATCTTGATGAGCAGAAATCAGCAGTATGAATGTGCCTTTGCCAGCGTATCTTTCCTGGCAGCTGTCAGTAATGCTAGTACGCAGGAGACCTAAGATAAAGAAAACTGGATAAACAGTAAGGGAAAGCTATAAAAAGGTCAATTTGGACATAGAATTAGCTAGCAGAAAGCTCATGCTACACATGTAATTCTCATTTCCCTGCAGTATTTAAATAAAATAACTGAGACAAAAATCCTTTGTGTCTGAGATTGTCATCTCCATGGCCTCACATGGTTGCTGAAGGATTTTACTCACCTGCTTGGCTGCAGTAGCTTAGTAGGACACAGTTGGAGTAATGTGACCTTTTTTACTTGATTCCACAAACAAGAGGGATTTTGCCTTTGTATTATAGCACATCATTGGCCAAATCATATGCAAAATTGACTAAGAGTGGGAAAAAAGCCCTCTACATTCACACTGAAGCTTGAATTGACATTTCAGACTCCGTACCCCAGAAGTCACAGCCAGCTAGCTACTTATGCCTCACTCACCAGTCCTTTTGCCCTTCAGATGTAGTTGTTTTCCTGATTCAACTTCACCTTGTCTCAATCAGTGCTCCTTGCAGCCCCTTGTGACCATCTACCCCAGCCTCCGAAGTGTCCTTCTCATCCCATGTTCCTGTCACTGCCACTTCTGTTCATAAGGTGGTAAAATACTATTTTTTCTTTTAACTGCTGAGCCTGCTTGTTAGCTGACCTCCAATTAGACTGTGACCAAAGCATACAGAAATCAATGAGAGGTATACTGTGATCTCCATTGCGGTTTGATCAGTCTCTTTGAGACTCAGAAGGCCAGTGTGCCTTGCTCATGTGGGAAATGAGTTAAAATATTGACCATTACACATAAAATGAAGATCGCAGTGAAGACAGTGAAATATTTTGCCACTGTATTTACTGAGGCCAGACCCCCATTCTGCTCAGCTTCCTACAGGCAAGCTGTGCATTTATTGTACAAAAAAGCAGGATTACTGCTGTAACCAGGATTTCCCCATGGAAAACAAATGGTTTATTGAATCCAACTTCCCTCAACATTAAAACCAGAAACATGTATAAATCACGTTAGCTGAAAATGTGTGGGACACCTTCAAATCTTTTTTACTTCTTATCCAACAAATATTTCCTAAGTATTTTGGTCTTATTTGAGACAGGGTAAACCCCTTCATTTAAAATGGAATAAATTCATTGTAACCATCAGAGAACGGTTATGGACAGTTGTGCCAGAATTAAGTCTTGCGGTCACTCCACAATAACAGATTGCTTATGGTGTTATGTTTTGTTTCCTTTTTCAGTATTATTTTAGAGAAAGCAATAATTTCTGCAATAATATGGAAACAGTTTGATTAAAAGTGTATTTATACAAATTAATATATTCCCAAATAAGGATCCTTTCTGAATAGGGGCAAGTCCATTTTGGTTTAGATGCTTTATTTATTTATTTAAAAACTAAGAATTGTTCCTTCAGAGTTTTCCCATTACACTAAACAGTGATTTATGAGCAGTATGAAAAATGAAAGCTAGCAGAAGCAGTTGAAGAAAAAGAAATCTCCATAGGAGTCTGGATACAAAACTACAATTGTTGTAAGTGATGAATGCAAACTGGCTTTCTTTTTGAATGGTAGGCTTTGAAAAATACGTACTTGAGAAGAATATCTTAAAATGCTTCACGTATGAAATATACACTTTCCCATATTTAAAAATTAAAAAATTTAAGCTTAAGCATCTTCTTACACTTTTACCTACTAAAATAAAAATAATAGTATTACTCTACTTTTATGCAAAGACTTTAAAAGAAACTTAGTATTATAGCAGTGGGAATGCAGAGCAAGAAGAAAGTCCCCTCCAGTACTATTCCCAAATCTAATAGGGGAAAGAGCAATCCAGTGGTTTCTTTCCACATACAAAGAGGGACAGAGGTATAACAAGCAGAGAAGGCAAATATAAGGCAGGATTCTTTGGTCAGATTTTGTTCATTCATTTTTGAAATGGGAATAGAAACAATTTGTGTCCCCTGGGTATTGCTAAAGACTTAATTATGGTTTTTTTTAATGATGCTTCAATTATACTTGCATGGAACGACAACTGCATATTGCCACACACACACAATTATTCATTTGTAATCTAGTAACACATCTAGCTTAGTTTTATCCTCTGAGAAATTATAGGCCCCGCCCTACAGAGATTACAAAAATAATGATTCGTCATTATAGCTAAAAAAGTGAGATAATCATATCTACCAGATGGGCAATTTGTAGAAAGCTATTTGTTGCTTTTTTACAGGAATACTTTTGTTTGGACATACATAAAGGCTAGTTTGTGCAAAGTGCCAGTAGATGGAGCTAAAGAATATTGGCACATTTTCAGGTCTTGGGGGTCAGTAGAAGAGAGAATGTTCCCTTCCACTTTGTAATTTGTACCAAGATATGAGTGCAGTTCAGATGTCAGTGAAGCTGAATCTGAAAACTAGCTCTAATTACACTGCCAAGTTTGGTCTAGGTTCCCAAGTGCACTGGAGCATCAGCTGTGCCAGGAATGGATAAGTCATTGCAATACCATGCTCATCTAACGTCGCCTCATTCATTGTTGATGACCAGAAAGTTCATTTCTTCCTAGACATAAATATTCTGTGAAGCTGTTAGGTCAATGCAGCTTAATAAATCAAGAAAACTGATACCTAATACATGAGTTTTCAATCTGTGCAGGGCAGTGATTTCACTCCTTCCCTCTCTTACTTTGGTTGCTGATAACCTTCTGCTCTCACAGCATCCAAGTTGGACACAGAGATATGGGCAGTTCTTCAAAGGTGAAACCTGAAGTGAAATCCCTGTCATTCAAAGGCAAAGTTTCGCATGTAGTTGAGATTTTCCTCTGGTTTTAATTTTGTGCATATACTATTCACAAACAGAATACTTCTAGAAGAAATTAAGATTTTGTTCACTCAGTGAATTCTTCCTTTACCAACACAACATGCATGCAAAATTATTTTAGAAGTAATTTGCTGAAACTCCTTATCTTTCACAGCTTTCATGATCTGGCTCAACAAACATCTTCCAGCAGAAACTGTTACTTGAAATTCATATGTAACACACGCAGTCCTGATCAGTGACACACTTCAGGTTTTAAAGAGATAGACATTTTCCTCCGAGTCATCTTGTTTATGTTAGCTTCCCCTTGCCACAATAAGGGAAATTTAGTAAAGCAAGGAAGTCAAGACTTTTCCACATCTCAGTGCACTGCTAATGCTGGGCATCAGATCAGACATCACACTGAAGCCACGGTGGTACTGCAAAACCTAAGGGCCTGGACAGCCCCCACAATGCAGCTGGGAGCAGGCTGGAGCCAGGTCTTGAAGATGTGGCTCTGGCACTGCAGTTGCTTGAGGCTGTAAAAAAATTATTCTGATTTTCATTTCTGCTTGGGATGATTTATTTTACCTTTATTCCATCCTCTTGGAGAGAAATAAATGCATGTAAACTGCTTGCTTTTGTCCCTGTGGTGAAGGTTTCTTCCCCTGCAGTCAGACTGCGGCCATGCACAAATTCACCTTGCACAACTGAAAGAAGTCAGCGTCCCACCTGCAGGACTGCATTCAGCTCTGGGGCCCCCAGCATAAGAAGGACATGGACTTGTTGGAGCAAGTGTGGAGGAGGCCACAAAGTTGATCAGAGGGCTGGAGTACCTCTCCTATGACAATGGGCTGAGAGAGCTGGGCTTGTTCATCCTGGAGAAGAGAAGGCCCTGGGAAGACCTTGTAGTAGCCTTCCAGTACATAAGAAGGCCTACAAGTGAGCCGGAGAACAACTTTTTACAAGGGTGTGTAGTGACAGGACAAGTGGTAATGACTTCAAACTGAAAGAGGGTAGATAGATACTAGGAAGAAATTCTTGACTGTGAGAGTTGTAAGGCACTGGAACAGGTTACCCTGGCAAGTTGTGGATGCTCCATTCCTGGCAGTGCTCAAGGCCAGGCTGGATGGGGCTTTGAGCAACCTGGTCTAATGTAAGGTGTCCCTGCCCATGGCAGGGTGTTGAAACTAGATGATCTTTAAAGCCCCTTCCAACACAAACCAGTCTATGATTCTATGATCTGCAGAGTGTGGTGTAGCTGGTGAGGAGCATGCTAGGAAGCACACACAAACAGGCTTGATGGCTGTGAAGAAGGTTTACCATCCATGGGCAGTAGTTCCATGCTTCCTCTCTTCTCATTGTCCTTTGTGCCTACTGTATCTGCTTGTGTAGCCCCACAAGTTGTTTGTGTCTTATATTGCCGCTAAATAAGGGCAAGAAGTTTAGATTAAACTAATTTTTAACAGGTAATTTTAGGCAGATTTCTGGAGGAGTTTGAAGGTAATGTCCCCTGGCATTAGCTGCATGAAATTCTTTGCTGCTGCTCCACATGCTATGTGCTGACCCAGCTGATAGCTCTTCACAGATTGCATAAATGAAGAGTTTGTTTATAGCTATATAAATACACATGAACTACAGTGACCCTAAATCAGATCATCAATGACTGCTAAAGGAGGAAGTGGCAACTTTTTCCAAAGGCAGATCCTAGGGCACAGGGGTCTTTAAAGGCAAAAAACCAAGCGTGAGGAACCACAGACCCTTAGGACAGAGCTCTTGGAACAACAGGTGCTAAAAGATGAACAGACAGGGCAGTCAGGCCAGTACCTGTCTAGTAAGTGGCATAATTTGCTTGCCAATTATGATTGTAAGCCTGTATAATTC
>JBCJKH010029531.1:0-16528 GCA_039877255.1 Loriculus beryllinus | reverse complement strand
CCTATCCCCTGGGATGCCCATGAGCTCTTGAAGATAATCAGGAACGTAAGTGGCTGCTTCCCACATTCCCAGGTTTGCCTGGGTAAATGTCACTAGCCTTCCTGACTTTCATTAACATCTCATTCATTTAAATACTCATTGATATTTTATCTCCTTACTTCCACAGGGGTTCTTACCATCTCTGTGAAGATGGGACTGGCCACCAGCAGAGCTGGTGGTCAGTCAGGTAAAACCACATGTACACAAAGATATCCCCTCACTGTTACTGACATTCACTCTTTTGTATGGTAAATGGGTGTTATCAAACCTTTTGTCTGATACAGAGGTGCTGCTTTATTTCTGATGAGAGATAAAAAGGTCACTGATATCACATCATGTAAGCTCAGTTACATTTTTAATTCCTTGAATTATACAAATATGTTTTCCAATCCCAACAACTCTTTAATTAATATAAAACATGATCTTTAAGGCAGCACTTCCCAAACATTCACCCGTGACTGTTATTTAGTTTTAGCCATCCCACCTATGGCTGGTGAGGTATTCATGTCCAGCCATGTTTCCAGACCTCTTTTCACTCGCATTACACACTAAGTTGGGAAGTCACTGGTGTGCCTTGCTGCACACAGAATAAAGCTGTAGGTGCTCATGAGTTTGAAGCCATATTTACTTGTCTGGTTATTGAGCCATTTCTTACTCAGGAAACAGTAAGTAACAGCACTATTTTGTTGCTAAACAGACAATGTGTTTTGGATGCTGGGCTGTGTTTTCAGTGCTGTTAGGAAGAAACAGTTCTCTGACAGTTGTATTAAGAACTGCAGCTCCTCTAGGGTTTGAACATTGTAGGGCTGAGTGGAAGAAAAGGGGTAGGTGAGCATAAAAGGTCAAATTTATCACACATATTCAATGTCCAGATTCTGCTTCAGTTTATACAAGGAGCTTTAGTATTTGTTCATTTTCCTGCAATCATCTGATTTTTCTCTTTTTTATGCCAGCTAACACTAAGGAATGAAAACCTTTCCCATCATTCAGTTCACATTGCTTTTTATATTTACTGGTCACTTACAATACACTAAGTATTGAGCTGTCTCTACTCAAACAGGTGCTGTCTCTTCACAAACAGGGGGATATGGAAACCCAGACTCCATATCCACGAGCAGCATCCAGCACTGCTGTACCTTAACCCTGCATGTACAGTTAGGTGTGACACTGTGTGCTTATGCTTCATTCTTATTGATGTTTTAATTACCAAGGCTCCCTAATGTAAGAGCTGCAGGAGTAAGGGCAGTGTCATGTGCCTTGGGTCTCCAGATCATTTTTATCTAACCTGGCATTTTCTGTGAGAATGCAAATGGCCACAGCTCAGACAAAAGCTGTTACAAAGCATTTGTCATTCCTCTCTCTGAGAACTGAGAAGATAAGGAAATGTTTTCTTCTAAGAGGCTGAGAACAGGCATTTCCCCCTCTGCTTCTTGCCCTGTGTGAGGCTGCTAATATCAAAGGAGGAAAGAATAATCCATAAATGCCAGTGGACGTGACTGACCAGCATCAGTTTGAGGTGGTGTACCCAGTTTTCTGTTTCATTATAGCACTCTGACCACTATAACTCCATTGCAGCTACCATCTGAAGAGATGCAGCTTTTAAACCTTGTAGGTGCTATTACAGATGTGACTTGTTTGTATTTAGATGGGTACCACATGTCTTATTGATTTGATAGTGTAGCTGTTTCCAATAAATTGCATTTGTTCGGACAAAAAATAGGGAAATAAATGTCAATAGCTGTCAGTAGGAGTGCTGGCAGGAAGAAAACAACCTTAAAAATGCACACTTCAAGAGCCTGAGCAAGCCTTGTCTGGGAATGGAGTGGGAGCACTGTGTCATTCCAGTGCTCCTTTTAACACTGCAACAGCAACAGGCAGCGATTACTTTTGGCATTTTCCTGTGTAGTGATGTACTGGTGATAAAACAGTAAAGCAAATTTCTTGTGAGGTTTTCTGCTCCTTTGGCAGAGATTGTTGAAGCCCCAAAGAGCTTTCGCTGCTTCTCCTTCAAGAGGACAAACAAGAGGGATAAAAGACCTCGTCTTTTTGACTACAGAGTGTGTTCGTGGCTTATTTGACCTGTACAAAACCAGAAGCCTGTACAGTAACTTTAGCTTCATGACACATAAAGGATAATAAATTTGAAAATAGGTCACACATAATGAATATGGAAAAGACAACCACCACCATGAAACCCTAAAAAGCCATTATCCACACTCTAACAAAGAGAAGTAACAAGCAGTATCTAATCACACTGCACTGAGATTTGCAGCAATTAGCACTCACCATTTTTCATCTCTTCTGTCAAATTTGCTCTCTATTGCATGGATTTTCACTGCTTAAATGTGGTATCTTTTACCCTCATCTCCCATGTCCAAAGCTCTGTTGTTTTCACTGGAGTTAATCTGGATTTATGATCCTGTATCTGAAAAGCAAATAGGTGATAGACCTTATTGATTATTAAGGATACAGTAGGATCTTCTTAGGTGAAAAATGATAAATAGTCAACACATCTAACACATCAGCAGTGCTTGCACCAGAATCCATCTGGAAGAATTCTTCCCATTCCAGTCCAGAGGCAGGAATGCCAGTACTGTACCTGCAGATTCTGACCATCAGCCTCCCAGGCAGAGTGAGTGCTCCTAAGCCTCCTCTGGAAAATGAACAAATGGAGCAGATAATTCAGAGGATGATTTCAAAGGAACTTCTGCACTCGGGAGACGTGACCCAGGACAACACAGAGAGCAGAGAGAGGTGAGAGGCACCAATTCACTGCGAATTATCCACACACACACTGTGCTAATAAAAATATCAGCTTTCATCGCAGTTAAGATGTAAAAAGGGCGGTAGCAGCTCTGCAGCCTCATTTCTTTGTCACAGACCATGGAGCTTTACCCAGGCCACTTCCTATACCTTTGATGTACGTTTTCCACGTTACCCGACACAGAGCACTGGAAATGGAATGGAGAGCTGCAAGGCTTTCCAGGTGTACAACCAATAGGGCTGTTTGCTGTGCTAGTCCTTATTGGATTAGTTTAAACCTTGTGCTGATTTTGTTTTCCACTTGGATTTCTCATACACATTAGTTGCTGAATATGTAGTTACTCCAAATAGTGTCAGAAAGGGAAAGCAGGCGCATAGATCTCTGCTGGCAATTTTTCTAAGCTTTGCTTGAAACAACCAAATATAGCAATGGAAATTTACTTAAATGCTGTACTCCACAGTGAAATTTCAAGTGTGACCAGCAGTGATTTGGGATATGACTTGCTTTTCTGCATCATATCCTTGCTGCTTCAAAAGCAGCAGCAACTGGAAAGCAAGCTGTGTTGGGCTGGAGTGCCTGAAGTAGTTTAGTCTCTTGCCTGGCATGTGACAAAATGAAATCAAACTCGGGAATCTATTTAAGTTACTATTATAATACATTTTAGAATATCCCTCAAACCTTTAAACATTCCCTGAGAGCAACACTGCTCTATTGCCTGTAAGGCCACAGCAGAGTCTTCCTTGACAAGATTCCCTCTGATGCTGGCACTAACAGCAGGAGCAGGGCAAGCCCTGCAGCTCACTCACGTGGGTAGGCTCAAACATTAAATACCCTGGACCAAAATATCTCAGGCCTTAAGGGTGCAGCCACACAAAGGTTTGGTTTCTTTCACAAATGCAATGCGAATTCTACCTTATTATTGTTTTATTACTAATAATTAAATATATCATTGCTGTTATTACTGTTTTCTAGAAAAAGCAAGTATCCTCCATGGTAAAGAGCACAAACATTTTTCCCTTGAATTCCCATAACACTGTTGCTGCATTTCACTAAGCCCATGATGGACAGTGCTGTTCCCAGAGCCTGTGCTTTCCATGCTTCTGTGTTCAGCTGAGTCCAAAGAAGGGCAGAAAAACCTAAGGCCAACGTGCTCCCGGCCCCAAAGCACCAAGCTCCAGAGCAGGCGATTGAAACAGAAACAGCTCTGCACCCAGACAGACACATGTTCTCATAAAGACAAGCAAAACATCCTGGTTTGGTTTGTTTAGATGCTATAATCGTAGATGTAGAAGGCAAATTAAGCAGAAAAATGCAGAGATGTGGGGGAAAGCCTTTATGTTGGAGAAATACTATGAGAAGTGATCTGCTTCAAGTACAGTCTGGGTTTGGGTTTTTTTATTAGAGTATTTACCATTAACTTTATCCCAAGTGGCCAATTACTGTCCTTTTTATGCACTTTTATTGTGAGGTTCAGAGAACACTCTGCAAACAAACCCCTTCTGATGTCCCTTAGCAATTATTTCCATGATCAGACACCTTCCTGTTCTCCCTGTTTGCAGAGGCTCAAGGAGGCAGAGCATCCCCAGCCCCTGCTCCTGCTATTGCACCTCCCTTAGTTGCAGCACCGGTGTTGTACAACATCCTCTGGAGGAGCTGCTGTCTCCTTGGGCAGCCCTGGGCAGCAGCTCTGCTCAGATTTACCTTGTTCTGAAGGGAGCAGGAGCCCATTGTTTGCATTAAATAAGGCCATTGCTTCCACTAGATAAGCCCAACCTGGGGCTGGTCCAGTTGGAGGGTGTTGAGCTGAGCCCAAGGCCAGTCAATTGGCTCAGATTGGGGCTGTAAAAGTGTTTTTCAGCAGCTCACTTCCTCTCTTGTTGTCATCTAGAGGTGGCTCAATCCTGGCTAGACAGTCAAGGTATGTGCACATCCTCCCTCCATCCATCAGTTGGTTTCAACTCAGTGTTGGGTGCTACTGCAGTAGTAAGGACTAAGCAAATTCTTTATTTGGGGGCAATGCACTATGGAGAAAGGACAATCTGTAAGGCTTGTAAAGGCTTGTCTGATACTTAGTAAACTAAAAAAACTCCAGCCTTTTACTTAGTGCAATCTTGTCCTTTCTGCTTGGATTTGCTGCTGCTTTATCTGTAAGTTGCTGCCTGTGTGGGCATCTGGCTGAGCAGTGCTCTGAAACAGTGTGTGCACCTTCATCCGGGGCGAGCCACAGTGTTCTCATGCATTTGTTGGACCTCAGAGATGAGGGATGCTGGTTGGTAGAAGGGAGAAAATAAAAAGCTAAGTGTGACCAGCAAAGGTATTCATCTTCAAGGCACCATGTATTTGTGCTGGGTAAGTAGCTATTGTGTGCTAGTCATCATTACATTACAAAGCCCTTGCAGCAGCTTCATTATTGCTTTTTATTCTGCTGATTACACATTAGCTGTCAGCACATTATTGTGTGATTACACAATAGTGACAGCACATTAGCTGTCTCTGTTGAACCACCTGGATGTCTGGGCACTGGCTCATCCTGCCTGCCTGGCTTAGAGGGAAGGATGCCAGCATCCCCAGCACAGGCTCCTGACCATGATAGACATGTTCAATAAAGTGGCCCAGTCTGCTCAGGTGACCTCCTTGCCCTGGTGTGCTTGATAATGAAGTTAAACCACAGCACATCTACATCCACGAAATCGTTTTATGGGAACTTGGTGTTGTCTTGCTCTTCCACAGACAATGAGGGGGAGCCTCATGCTCGGGATGCTCCCATAGCTGGGGCAGCTCACTGGGTGATCCTTATTTGTGATGATGATCGCTGTTATCAGAGGGGTATCTCGCTGTTATCAGTGCAGCCTGTACCAACCCCAAAGGCTGCACAAAATGAGCCACACAAGGGCTTTGAGATACTTGTGTTAGAGAACACTTACCTGCAATTTGTGTTCTTGTGGAAAGCTAAACTGCAAAAGGAGAACACCTCGCTGTAAGTGATGTGGCTCAAGGGCTGCTTTGGCAAATCCACTCTGACCTCATTATACTCTATATTCATATCTGTTATTTTTTGATTCCAAAGTTTGACCTCAGTGGCGATGTGTTGCACATAAAAGCTGCATAAAGACAAATGCATATACATAAAGACAGACATAAAGTGCTGCAGCTGTTTGTTAGTCTGCTTTAGCTTTTGACACACAGTGTTTATCCACTGCTATTCTTATCTTTTGGGTTGTATTAGCAAAAAAAAAAAAAAAAAAACAAAACACTTTTTGTTTTTATTAACCTCCCATAGAGGTAAAAAGGAGTGTCCAGCCTCAAAACCAGCCACAAACCCCACAAAAATCACAGCCACCATAGTTACCTGACAAAACCACTCATGTGCTCAATGAGACTCAGCTGCTAATGAGGAGGTGACAATGTATGGAGTTACCTTGTGTTTTTAATATGCACTTGTGAGTTATTCATGTTCAAAACAAAAACTACGAAGAATGATAAAATGTATGCATGAAGAATTGTTTGCTATGAATTATTTGGATTTTAAGAGGTACACCTGTGATTACAGGTTTACAGATTGAAGGAGCTCTGTTATGTACAATAGCAAATGGAATCTAAAAGTGTCAGAAGCAAACGTGTCTTTTGTAGTTTATTGTTTTAAAATTATCAATTACTGAACCACACTTCAGATTTCTTATTTTATTGTTGTCTTCAAAAGCTCTTGGACTGGAGAAGGTAACCCATGTGTTGGTGTGTGCATCCTCCAGGTGGCTTTACCAAAGGGCAGGAAATGTCCCTTAGCTGATCATTTTTGGGGATTGCATTCAAGAAATAGGGAAATAAATGTATATTTAGGAAGGGAGCCCAGTGGAAGGAGCTGAAAGATTTTCAGTTCGGGTTTTTTTGTCTGTTACCAGCATCTTGTTTAAACCAGCCAAAGCCCTGACCCCTGCCCACAGGGCAAATGAGAGAGTAGGCTGCCTTCATCCCAAAGGGATGTGGGCTGCTGCCTGGGTAAGCAGGAGTGCAGATGTATCTGCACAGGTCACTTACACAGCTGACCTGGACAGAGCTTGTCCTTGTCTGATCATGTCCTTCCTGTACAACACACTGGTTTACTCCAACTGTCCAAAAATGAATTTTAGGAACTTTTGGCACAGGCACATTATCAATGCATCTTTCCATCAGCTCACAAGCGCCACAGCCTCTGTCCAGAGCCTACTTTGTCCGTAGTTTTTCACCTTGGGAAAGATGAAACACCAGCTCTTGTTGCCTTATAAATAAATTTGAAGTGATTTTACATAACGATGCTAAAGATCTGGCTGTAAGGGGTTCTGTGGGGTGGTGGTGAGCAGAAATTGGAGTGTAGAGACCCTGGAGGTTGCACCAGTGAGGAGGAGCTTCTGAGGTTGATTCTCCCCACCTCTCCAGGAGTGCAAACCTGCGGTGGGCTCTGCTGAAAATGCCACTGCTCCAGATCCTGCTGACCATGGGAGACCTTGAACCCCCGTGGTTCTGCTTTCAGCCTCCTGGGGCAGGGCAGGGTGCTGGTGCTCCGCTCTGAGCATTTATTGAGGTCCTGTCCCCTTTGTCCAGACCCACCACTGGAAAGTGTGCTTGGGTCTTTGTAAGGCACAGACAGCTCTAACATCACAACGGGCCTCTCGCATGAACGTTTCACACATATTGGTTTGAAGTTCAGCTTTGAAGTGCAGCCATGTAACAAAGCTGGGTTCTTATTTATATATCACAAGCCTGCTGCAGACTTGGGGCATTCACTCGGCTTCAGGAAAACAGAAACAGCTGCAAGACAACAAATGTCTAAAGAATTTAGGCATTTGGATTTCCCTGAGCTGAACCTGAAATCTCAGTGCTGAGATTGGCTGCTGAAGTGCCAAATGCATGAGGAATCTTGGAATGGTTTAGGTTGGCAGGGATGTTAAAGCTCATCTAGTTCCAAACTCCGTCCTTCCACTTTCCACTAGAGCAGCTTGCTCCAAGCCCCGTCCAACATAGCCTTGAACACTGCCAGGGATGGGGCAGCCACAGCTTCTCTGGAAAGGTTTGTAGAGATGAGCAATCCCAGAAGCTTAAGGTAAACAATTCAGGGCGAGTGTAATCTGTATCCCTTTGTAAGGATGTTTCCTGGGACTGTAGGCCCATGCAGAAGGGAATACTGCAAAGCCGAAGGTCTTTGAAGGTTCCTGGGTGAGTACCTGAAAGTATCATGGCTCCCAGATCCCTGACTGAGAAATCCTGGGAAGAAGAAAACCCTGTAGTGGAATGTGACTGCATCCTTCCTCATGGAAGAGGAGGATATGCATTTCCTGACAGACACACAGACCTGGTCCTGCTGGAGAGCTTGTGCAGACAAAGAAGCCATTCTTGATCCAAGTGTTTTCAGAAGGATGTCTCCAGAGCACAGTGAATCCATGGGAGCCTCTGCAGTCTTGTCCCTGCGATGCTCCTGAGGACTCATACCAGAAATGCGTCTTCCAAAGATCAGGTTCTATTTCCCAGCAAAAGCTGTCCCATCTGCCACATCAAATGCTACGAACAGCTCTATTGTGACTGTGAGCCTCACTCTACATGCCCAGAATCCTGTTGTGAACCTCCTCTGCTTGATCTCCGGGCGTGAGAGGATGTGCTGCCGCTTTGGTCTCCACGAGCAGCCCTGCTGCTGGCTCCCTGGTGCCGAGACGTCATGTGCGTTTTGCTGCTCAGGGCCTGGGATTGTGCTGCCTTCGCTCCCTGCTATGGGAGCATAAAAGCACTTGTTCTTCCTGAGCACACATCTGAAACCTGGGAGAAAGGGTAAATGCTCATCACTTACACGGTTTATATTCCAAGCACTCAATGCCTGCCTTTAATCTCACAGCTTTGCTTGGATCTTGCTCTAAAAAAGAAATCTCAGCTCTGATGTACCCACTGCTGGGAGGGTGGGGGCTGGCTTGGCAAGTTGAATGCCAGTGATCAGCCAGAAGACTGTGTGTGACCAGGGACATCAGCCTTCGCCTCACTGCCTCCTTCACCCCTTTCTGCACACCCCATGGCCCTTTCCGTGCTGCCCTGCAGACCATGGCTGTCTATAGGTGAGAAATAAACCTATAGGAGGGGATTCCTTAGCTGTGATGAAGTCAACTCTGATGCCCTCTGTGCTGTGGGACCAGCCCAGCCCCATCAACACCCCCAGGGAGACCCACAGCCTGGGGCATACAGTGGCAGTGATAGAATCATAGCACAGTGTGGGGCTGGAAGGAATCCTTATAGGTCATGTAGTGCAGCCCCCAAATGATCAGCAAAGAGTTGATGGATCCATTTCTTTTCTTCACTAGAGGGGGGATGGGTGATGCTGTGGTGCACTTGGCTGATGGCACTGCTATTCCCATCCTGGAAGAGGCTCCTAGGAAGCACACGTGCTGGAGAGCATGCCAGTCAGACAAAGCTCCATGGGCTGTTGAAGCAGTGATTTGGAAGCCTGCAGCTGGGTTCAGGCAGGACCAGTGTGAGGAGCACCATGGCTGTGGCTGGGTGGCAGGGCAGTGGCTTGCCAGGAGGGGAGCAGTGTTGGGCTAGGGCTCATGTGGAGCATCTCCCCAGGCTTCCCACCAGCCCTGCTCTGCTCCTGGGTTCCAGCTTTCCCGTGTCAACCTCTTTGCATTTATTTTTAATTACCAGTGCTCAAAGCATGTTGCACCTTAGCTCCCTGCAAAAGGTAATTATCAATGGGAGGCTGGTTCAGTTATCAGCGTTCAAAACTAAAAGCTATCTGAAATGTCTAAATATTGACTCTAGCTTCTGCCTGTGACACCAGGAATCCTGCTCTCCCGCCTCCAAGCAGTGCACTGTGATTTGAGGCTCATATAGAGGACAACTCTGATAATTAAAAATGGGATTGCTGGTGGAGCTTTTGTAACTGAGAAATATATGAAAGAATCTAAAAATCAGACTGAAGCTGTTCCATTATTTTCCTTCTTTTGCTGGTGCTGGAAACCTGGCAAGACATTAAAGGCGACAGGATGCTGTAGCACAGCCAGGATCTATTGCTGCTTGAATCTGAAAAACAAAGTATACATTAGGAAGTTTAATTTCATTCTAGAAAAATGATTCTCTGGGTAGTGTGGAGATGTTCATGGCTCAAATGTTGCCTTTAACCTTTTCCCCTGTTTTACTTCCTGTTTCTATAGCTGGTGGTGGCATAAATACCCCATCAACTGAAAGAGGATGTAAATCTCGTACTGATCAATACTTCTACTGGAACAAAAATCTTCCAAGCTTACAATCATCTAAAGAAGTTAAATCTGATCCCTTTTACTTCCTAGAAACCTATCCCCTGCTTTGTGAAGGCCCCTTTTCCTTGTGCTCCAGTAAAGACTGATCAGCTGCAGATACCTCCACACAGGGTAGTGCTTCCCATAACACACCACCTGTAGTGGGATGAGAAGCTGCACAGAACCCATGTAACCTTATGTAACCTCTCAAACCCAAGCACTGAGGTCTCTGCTCTTGCCTTCAGGATGGTAGGGGCATCTTTCCTGGTGTTATATCACCATCAGTGTGACCTTCCACAAAAATTCATAGTGGGTGAGAAGTCAAGAAGCAAAGTGATGAGAACCTCTCTTCATGATTTATTCATTATTTAACACAAACATTCTGCAGACTGGCTACAGGTTTCATTAAATATTTGTGCCTCAGTTAGATGTGAGCCGTTGAGCTCTGTATTCATGGAAGGTGTGGGAATGGAGTGCAGAGGCATACGGATAATTTTGCAGATGTGTTTCTCCGACTGCTACATATCCAGTATGTTCCCTCAACTCCCTTGTATCATCTACAAGGGTGATTTTGGACCACTTCCACCAGCTCCACCTTTCCCCTTTTTACTGTCAGTGCTCTTTGCACTCTCTGAAAGTATACATGGTTTCATGCTTAACAACTGCAGCTGCTAGCAGTGATTTGTAATAGATGGACATAACGATGAGATGCTCTCAGAGCACTGCCTAGGAAAGCTTTCCAGCTGTGAGCTCCTGTCCACCCTCACGTAGGCTGGAGTTTGGTTAATCTCTGCCAGGAGTGCAGCATGCTCTTTCCTTAAGGCACAGCTACTGCTCACCACAGGCTCCACCACTGAGCCTTGGAAAGATGTTAAAGTGAATGAGTATGAAGTGCTTCTGCCAAGTCAACAAGTTTTCCCTTTGTTTCTGTGCAAGGACTCACAGTTACTTTGGTTGTTGGTGTCAGGACTTTCCTAGAAACTGGAGTGAAGTTTCTGCAGGTTGTGGCTCTTCTGTTGACCTTTTGTGTCTGTGCAAGTTGTCTTTCCTGTGCGAAGTATGAGAGGGCAATTATATCTCTGCGCAAACCAGGGTCTCAACATCTTATGTGCTGTTCTTACGGACCAACTGTGGTGTAGAGCAGGAAGGAAAATTCTCAGTAGCTTTAAGCTTCCCTGTCATTCTTAGATCAAAATCTGATGGAGTCAAATAGGTTCTCTTATAAAACACTTGATTAAGAGTTAAACAAGTAAAAATTATTTACTTCACATAAGTGGAGATGTGAATGAAATGAAAGAAGGATCTTGCCAACACTTGGCTTGGGAGCTGAATTCAGCAGAAACACAAGAGTGAGTTGACAAATCTGCTGCCATGCTCAATGACAGTGGGTGCTCTGGGTGTCATTTTGGAGAGTGCAGAGGGTTATTAATGCAAATCCTGGGAGCTCCAGGGTCAAATCTGCATTATTTTTGAATTTTCAACTTGTTTTCAGTTTGAATAAACCTATATAATAGAATTTGGGAATGCTTTTTGCTCCTGCTACCTGTGGTCTGCCACAGAATGCATCCATGGCTGTGACACAGCTTTGTCCACAGAGCAAGCCTCAGATGCTGAGTGAGATGCCATTCCCGGATGTACTGCAGACAAACAGTGGCAGGAACCTGCTGTGCTCTGTGGGGTGAAGTGTGATGGGGCTGAGGCACACAAATGGTTTGTCCATAGAGCCGTAAAGCTCTCTAAATCAGTGTGTGGCTGCTCAGGTGGCCTCAGTGCTTCTGAATCTGCTGCAGGAACTGGCTTCTCTGAGACCTGCTGGGCTGGGGGCTTGCTCTGGGTTGCTCCTCAGGATCAACTCCAATGGCCCCCATGGCTCCTTCCTCCTCCTCAGCTTCTGCTGCTACTTGCAGCAGCTTGACAATGAAGAGAATTATTCAGCCACATAGAAATGCTGGCAAAAACATCACACACTGGAAAATTCATGTTATCAATCAGATGCATAAAGCTTTGTGTTGGAAATGCAGTGAAATGTCTGTAGCCCCATTGCTGTGGGTTTTCTTCTACACGATTAGGAGTGTAGCAAGTATCAAATCTGTTTCCAAACAAGGAGAAAATGAAACTTCAGTGTACTCTCAACAGGTTTATGGAAAATTAAGTGTTCTGAGAGCTAAAAACCTTCATCAATTGCATCTATCTCTCCATGCCATTATCTGCAGTTGTATGGGCATACATGGACTGCGATCTTCTATATAGCACGAGCAAATTGCTGAGGCTTGGTACTCCAGCATCTCTTACTGTTTATGTCTCTTTGTCCCTCATTTGTGTGTGGAAGCGGTTTGCTGCTCCCTCTTGAAACTCAATTAAGTGTGCTGGGAACAAGGTTAACTGGGTGCATTTGTGTGTCTCCATCCCGACATTCCTGAGTGGTTGAATCCCAACAGTTTCTGAATGTTGTAAGTGAGGGAAATAAACAGCCATTGTATGAGGCATAAGATGACTGGATCTAAGTGTTCTTACCTGTCCTGTCATTCTTCCTTTGCTAATAGTTCAATGGATGTAATAGTCCTGAAGAGACTTAACTAAGATTTCTTTTTTTGGTATTTTTCTATGAGAGGCACTTAAATCACTTTTTCCTTTCTTTACAAAGAGCAGTGTGCAAGGATTTTATTAGAATTGCAATCAATAGTGCTGTGGGTAACACAGATTGGCTTTCGAGTCCAGGGTTCATTAGCTGAACCCTCAAAGAGGTGGTGCCCTCGGTATAAAGAACCTGCACAGGGAAGCTGCAGAATCCCAGCTCCCTCTGAGGGAAAATCTTTCCAGAACTTAGTGCTAGGTCTCCTCATGTGCATGGACACATTCTACAAGGCAGGCTGGATACACCACAGATGTGCAGCATCATCCTCATGCTGTCGGCAATATGAGATGCCTGGGCCCATCAATTCCCAGTTGCTAATGTTTCACATCAGCATTTGCTGTCCTGTAGCTCTGTGATTGCCAGGTTGGACAGAGCCTTGCTTGGCATGCTTTAATGTGAGGTGTCCCTGCCCATGGCAGGGGGGTTGGAATGAGATGATCTTGAGGTCCTTTCCAACCCTAACTAGTCTATGATTCTACAATAGTCACAGTGATGGTGTCCTGGGCCCAGAATCAAGGCAAGCATTGCTGGGAACATGTAACATGCCAGCTGGAGGAGCATGGACAAACATTAGGTGTGTGTGAAGGTTTCATTCATCTCAATATTTATGCAGAGTTTGGCTCCTTCTCTGGAGCAAAAGCAGCCTGCTCTGCTTATTTATGACTCTGACCCTTGTGGGTGAGCCTTGTCCCTGCTCCATGGGCTCAGGAACCTCCTGTTACAAACATGTCTGAGAGCTGAACACCCGTCCTCCATGTGTGTGGGGTGTGGGACTGGGAAAGCTGCTCACTGCTAATATTTTCACAGCAAAAGTTGACCTGCAGATAGTAAGAGGAGGAAACAAAAGGGATGCAAATATGCCCACACTTATTTCCAAATGGGATTAATTATCTGCAAGCAAGTTTTGTTGTCACAGATCTTATTTCTGTTTCTTCCCAAGCACACTGAGCCTTTTTGTGTTCGCACTGCAAACACATAAACCCTGCAGTCAGATGTCATGTGTCACTTAAACCTACCCCAGATCTGGATTTGATGCGTGTCAACACATTTGAAGTTGTTAAAAGGAAAAGGGTTTTCTCTGCCTGCTCCTCCGTTGCCAAGAGAATGCAGAGTATGTAATTTGGCTTTTAAAACCAAATCCAAACATCGCTGGGTTATCCATCTGATGGTACAAACATCTGAATATTGATTTGTTGTGTACTAACAGTAATAGTGATGTTTTAGCACAAGTGCTGTGACTGTGGATGGGAGTTAAGGAGATGTGGAGGTGAAACCACTGCACTGGCTGTGGGGCAGTTAGATGTGCCCCTGCAGCCTGCATACCTCCTGCCAACACTTGTTTCACCTCAGCACCCTGAGTGATTTCTGACCCCACCTGCAGCTCACACCAGTGATCCTGAGCTGGTCCCATCAACACTTTCTCCTTTGGGTGCCTGTGGCAGGGATGTCAGTGCCTCAGCCAGGGTCCCCACAATTGATGGGCATTGGCTGGGGGCTCTGCCTTCCCCAGGGGGTCCAGGACTGCTCCTGCCCTCAGCTGGGGTGAAGACCAACATCAGCAGGACATGATGGTGAGCTGTCTGTGAGAGGGGAGCAGACACACAAAGCTGGGAATTGGGCTTGCAGGTTGTGCCCTGTCCCTACGCAAAGTCTGCGGGAAAGTGAATGAAATCTGTGCTTTGCCATTATCTTTCAGTTTATAGCACTGCATTTAGAGCAGCTCAAACCAAAGCGTTTGCAATCTGTCACCAAATTTGGAGGGGGGAGGGGCCACTGGAAGAAGGGTCAGTCTGAAAGCCTTGCTCCCAGCAGCGCTCATGGGCCTTGGAGGCAAGGGCAGCCAGACTGATGGGCTGATGCTCTGTGGGAACCGAGCGCTGGAGGATCAGTGCCCTCCTTCCCAACTCTGACCTTCCATTCTCTAGCAAACACAGAGCTCTGCACAGCGCTGCAGGCTGGGAGCTGCAGCTTAGTCACTGCTTTATTTTTGGTTCAGGGGAAGAAAGGCAGAGCATTTTGCATGTAACAAACACCCTAACTGAAAGCTGTCCTTTTGGAAGGAAGCTGTTAGGTTAGATTAATAGTGAAACTAAGATGCTGACCAAATTGGTACCTTTGTATTGCTGAGGGCACACTGTAGATCCACACAGTCTACACCATTAAGGCTTTGGCAGCACAGAAAGTTGCATTCATCACCACCACAGTGGTTAATCAAGAGCTTTTCAATCAAAACATCAATTCAGCTGCCTTTTTGCCATCTAGGGCTAAAACATACATGATATAGAGTAGAGGTGATTGGGTTGCAGCGAATCATAAAAGTCTTTGACAGAGGCAACGGAATCCAAGTGCATCAGCTCCATTTCTAATCTCCACCATCAAACTGCCCACACAGACCCACTCCATTGGCCATCGACCTTCAACCTGGAAGGGTTGAACACTTAAAATACATGCAGCATTTCTTATCTGTGGGTGGGTTATTAAAGCTGTTTTCAGATGTTCCTTACAGAATTAGAAATAGATTAAAATAAAATCAGGGCTAGAAATGGGGGTTATATACAATAATACACTGGGGAAAGACAGAGCTAGAGACCTGGCTGGGAGGGACCAGCAGAAACTTCTTTGTGTCTTTTTCTGGTGCAGAAGGAAATCCTGGCTAATTATTTATACGTGTGTGATTTCTGACCTCCTATTCCATATTTAACTACTTCTTGTGTAGGTTTCTGCTTTTATTTCAATGTGTGTTTTTAAGAAACACATGAAAACTAAATGAAGACAAAGAAGACATCAGTGACATGTTATGGCTGAGACGTTGCACACATAAAAGCCCTTAAGCAGAGCTGTGTAGAACTCATTGGTTTCACTTCACAGGGTCTGGTCATGAGATTTGCTCTACCTTTTGATCCACCTCAGCCTGTACCCTCCGAGGGCTGCAGGGATGTTCAGGGCTGAGCTCAGTCACTGCCTCAAAGGCAGATTCAATCAGGATCAGTCAGTTCAGGCACTTCTGTCATCGGCTGTTTCTCAGGCTGCCCTTTTCACATGTTTTCTTTACTAAATCACATTAGTTTCTGTCAGCAATAATAGCACCCAATTTTCCAAGAGGTTTTATGGACCTTAATGAATAATTTAGAGGATTCTGATTTTATGGCAGAAGATAAAGGACGTTTGCATGAGGCTGTTGCTAATATTTCAGTCTGCTGTGAGTACAGTTTAGTCCCAAAGTATGTTTGCACTAAGCAGGCAAATACTTCTCTGTAGATCACCTGGTACCTAGAAAATTGAGCCAAAGTAGCCATGGAAGTTTCTGAATTTCTGATTATGAATATGCCATCTGACCACTAATGACCAGCCTATGTGTAGAATAGGCTGTTAGTAGGTTCTGCGCTGCTGGGTGTGCAAATCCCAAATGATTTTCCTCTGTTGACCATTTCTTCTCCCCTTTCTTTAGTGGAGGGGGAAGCTCCTGCAGGGGGCTGGAACTGAGTGAGCTTTAAGGTCTCTTCTAACACAAACCAGTCTGGGATTGTTTGCAAGGGGAACTGTAATGCTGCTTGACTGGAGCCAACGTGCTTGCTGTGGGAGGTGACAAGTTAGTGCCATGCCTCTCCTTCTTACTCTTCCATTTTGCAGCTCAGTCCATTGGTAAGTCACTTTGCAATGACTGGTAAGTAAGGTGTAACTCAACCCATGTAGTCCCCCATGGACAGAATCATGGTGGGGTTGGGGCGTAGGATTGCCCAGAACCTTGATCCGTGTCCTCTCAAGAGTCTGTCAGAGCAGGACTGGTGGAAATTAGACCTGGAAAGGTTCCACCTCATTACCTGGTCTCTGTTACAG
>JBCJKH010029530.1:0-22534 GCA_039877255.1 Loriculus beryllinus | reverse complement strand
CCAGCATCCCTACAGGCCCCCTTCAGATACTGGAAGGCTGCTATGAGGTCTCCACGCAGCCTTCTCTTCTCCAGGCTCAACAGTAAATCCTGCGTAGCCAGTTCACCCAATAGTTTCCAGAGGGGGCCTACGTTGTCCCTAGTCCTCTTGATCAGGCGGTCTGTAACAGACCTCCACAGTTATGTCTCCCATCACTGTTTTCCCTTTAATCCTGACCCACAAACTCTATGTTAACTGATCACCTGTCCCAGAGAGAGAGTTCCATAGTCTCCAGCCTATCCCTAACATAGAGGGCAACACCCCTCCCCGTCTGCCTTCTCTTTCTCTGAAGTGCATGTCAAGCAGCTCAAGCACAAATCAGTACATTTTTTCATTACTCTGTCATCGTTTTGCCAAATTTCCTGACAGCTTGGAAGAGCCCTCCACTTCTGTCTGGCCCAAGGATTTTCACCCTGGGGATCACAAGCAGTTGGCAGACGACACTCCTCTCCCTGCCTCCTCTCAGGATTCACCTCCACAGGATAAATCCAGATGGGAACTTTCTCGATTAGCTCATCCACCAGAGAAATCACATGCTTAGACCCTGAAGGTCTGTCTTACAAATAGAGGCACCCATGCAGCCAGAAACAAGACACGAAGCAGGAAGGACTACCAAAATGATTGAAGCCAGTAGTGAGATGAAGGTTTCCTTGCCATTCCTTTCCTTTCTACCCTAGTAGCCTCTAAGAAACTGACTCTCCACCTCTTACAATAGATCTGGAGAATCTAACCATTCCAGACTGCTTCTGTCTAAGGGTGATTATATCTGGACCATATTAACATCAGCTGAAATGCATGTCCCAGAGTTGTCCATCCCATCTTGCTGCCTCAGTGGTGGGAGTGTGCACATCCAACACAAGAGCAAAGAAGATAGTCAGATACTATAACCTTTTACTCATCCCCTTTTACTCATCCCCATAAGAATATGCTGCACTTGTGAGTCAAAGCCCTTAGCCAGCTAAACCTAATTTCCAAGAGCTTCAGGGTGCCTTTTAGGTTGTCTGCATCTTATAAGTATTTTAACATTTTTATGAGTCTCTGTTCCCTTCTCTAACAGGAGATAATAACACTCTTCTCATTTACTGGGGTGCTGGTGGAATGAATATTTATGAAAACTTTGCAGTGGTGAGATTCCACAGGATGCAGGGTCCATGTAAGTACCATGAATAGACTGCAAATATACTGTGAAAACAAAGTTTTAGCTTATACTGTCTTCAGCTTAGCACAGAAAATCAAAGTTTGTTTAGCCCTTAGTGTGCTGCATAACCTTGAGAGATCAGACAATTTTAAATATTTATTTATTTATCTGTGTGTGCGTGAGGTTTCTGGAATACCACAAATCCAAATCTTTTCGTGATCTTTCACTAACTCCTACTTCCAGCCCCAGCCAAAAAGAGAAACCTTAGAGGAGCAGAAAAGCATCCAAACCAAATGCAACTGAGCATTTGTGTCTATTAAAAGACATTTTTGGGCACCAGCATGAAGGATATGGTTGGGGCAAGGTTTTGATTTCACCCTTTGCTGGCTCCCACGCCCCTAATTAGAACTGAGCTCTTTGTAGGTAAATAACATTTAAGTGGAGCTATTTCTGACCACTGGGGTCCTGCACTCTGCTGTGCAGTGCCCTTTCATTAGAAATTAGCCGACATGATGCTGAATAAACATATTGCGTGTTTTGCAAGAGCTCTGATGTGGTCTCTGTTAATTACTCTCTTTAGCCTATTGCAATCATGTGCTGCTTAGCCGCACACAACCGTAGGACTGCTTGGGAAGGGGAAGATTATGGGAGATGCACAGAGAATTTTTTAAAGGGAAATACAGCGTGAAGAGATGCTACATAGTCTGTTTGAACTGGTGTCAGATACAATAATGAATGGGTAAGAATAATAATAAATACATAGCACTTCAGGAACACTTCACATTATCTAAGTGCTGTGCCAACATCAAGCAATTAATTATATGATCAGGACCTTCTCTCTCACTAACACCCTCTTGGCTTTACCAAAGAGACCAGCCTGGCTTGCTCATTTGTGGGTTTATCTGCACTGCCCTCGGCACTGGCTTGTACTTGGAACATCTCCCTCTCCCCTTTGCCCTCAAATTACACTCCCATTCATGACAACTTATTCAAAGGGTGCTTAGATGCATATTTAAGGTTTTATTGCAGAGATTTCCTCAGAGATGCCTGTTTTCATCATTGAAACAATAAACTTGAAGTCCACCATCATCCTCTTCCTCCGGTCCCTGTCGTGCACCTCTATCTTGTAGCAGATTTACAGGGATGAAGCCAGCATCCACCAATGCAGTAGATCCTCACTGATCCAAGGATAGATGTGCACCAGTAATTGCTACCCTATTTTCATTACCAGCTTTTTATTACTACTTTCATACAGTCATCACTTAGCTCTAAGTTAAGTTTATAATTATGAAATTTGTTCTGGCTTATCTGCTTCGCTGGAGCGTGTGGATGATCACAGCCTCTGCAATCTGGACTACTTTGGCCTATACTCTGATGTGAAAAGCTGGCAGAAACCTATGTTATTTGACATTAGTGCTAGTAGTCCAGTAAAACAACTCCCTTGTGCAGTAATGGAGCTGTCTGTCTTCATAGGGTGTCTCCAGCAATGAAATTAATCATTAATTACAGCAACATCAACTCCTCTCATCTAAACAGGTCCTAACTTCAGATATCCTTGTTTAAGCACTCAGTAGCCTTTCTGTATCTCAATTCCCACATTGATAAAGGATGAGGCATTACTATTAACACTATTAATTATTAATACAACTATTAATGTGTGTAAGCCCTAAGGCTTTCAGATGAAAGGCATTGGATAATTGTAAGGTGTTCTCTACACAGCCATGGGCTGTTAGCAACCAACTCAAATCAAAAAGATTAGCAAATACACACATTTAAAGAGATTGGGCAGTGACATGGGATAATGGTCTCCCACTGCTAGAGAAATGTTGAACCTTAATCCCCAATAAGTATCACAAAGGATTTGAGGCTTTTTTCTTCAAAGAGAGAAGCATTCACCTTGTCACAAACAATGTTTGAGGGCTATGACACTGTAATGACAAATCACTTGCTGAAATTGAGTAATTCCATTCAATGGATGTCTCCAGAGATGCTATTGTATTGTACCTGAATTTTCAAATTCATTTTTTCTTTGATATTGCAGTGTTGGTACAGTCCTAAGTCTATGTTTGCTGGGGGTAAATTGCTCTGAATCAGTCTAGACTATAAATAGATGTATGCAGCATCCCCTTTGTGGGAACACTCTTGGGGGCAGAGATAAGTATGTCCCAAGTGGTCTTTCATTCCTGTTTTCAATAATACCAAGAGGCAGCCAAGATTCAATCTCACAGTTAGACTGTAGCTCTCCTATAGTCAGTGGAGATATACAGGCATTTCCAGAAGGCAAGTAGCTCCCACTTACGACGATTTGCTCTCTGTAGCTGCCTAAATTCCCTGGGCTGTATTCACATACTGTATTGTGGGATTCTCAAGCACCTAGCCCCAAGCCATGTACTCCTAAGTGTTTAAAGAAAGCATATCAGCTATGCACTCACAACAAGGTGCAATAGTCTAGCACCCACTCCCCAAAGTGTAACGTGTACAGCCAGACTGTGGCAAAGAAAACTTTCAGGAGATAACACCAGGATTTCCTTGTCCAAAAGAGCAACATCAGGATCAGTTGTGGTATTGCTTTGCAGATGACACAACTCTGTTGTGATATAATGACTACAATCGGTATTAGGTATAAGCCTGCTCTCAAGACTTTCCATCACATTCCTATTGTGGTGGATTAACCTTTGCTAAGAGCCAAACTCTTACTCAGCTGCTTGCTTCTTCTTCTTCCCACTCAGCTTCCTCCTCCTTAGGAGGACAGAGGGAGAAAATTAGAAGGAAAAAATCAAGATCAAGATGCGATCAGGCAAAGAACTACCAACTGCTGTCATGAGATTCATCAAGAGATTCATCTCGGGGAAAAATGAATTTATTATCAAATAAGATAGATTTGAATTATGAGAAAGACAGACAAAAACTGAAACAGCTTTAATAGTTAACCCTCATCCAGAACTCTGGAGTTAGCTTAGAAATGAAGAACCTGCTAACAATGGTCTTTTAGGATGGGACCAGCTATTCCTAAATACCTCCAGAAAGCTTTGTTTAAATGTTCAGAAAAACTTCTAATGTTCCATAACTAACAAGTGGCAAATTTCTACCTGATCCCCAGTCTCTCCAAGCATGGCATGGTCCTTGTGCTGTCGAAGTTCTCCAGACAGTGTGATACTGTGGACGGAAAGCTCATCAGGACTCATTCTGTGCAAGCCTGTTCTCATGACCATTCTCACATCAGAATTTATCTACATGCTAAAAGCCAGGTGGGAAGCTCCTGTAAATGGCTACTTAGAATCATAGAATCATAGAACAGTTAGGGTGGGAAAGGATCTTAATATCATCAAGTTCCAACCTCAATGACATGGGCAGGCACGCCTCACACTAGACCATGTTGCCCAAGGCTCTATACAATCTGGCCTTGAACACTGCCAGGAATGGAGCATTCACCATGTCTCTGGGCAACCTGTTCCTGCAACTTCGTCCAAGCTGATGCACACGTGCACCATGTCCTTTGCTTGGCACATTTAAGCCATTTCACCCTGGTATCTGTCCGTTCTCTGCTCCTACTACACATTATTGAAAAACAACTCTCAGACTCCTGGAAGGAAGTGATGCCTTTGCAAAGAAATCAAAACACTCTGGTTAGGATTTGCATTCTGTAACAAATGGCTTGCAATAACCTTATAAGTAGGATTTGAAGGCTGCATGTCTGCATTTCTGCTGTATGGAATAGCAAAGCTAATTGATTGCCCATGGCTCTAGCCTAAAAAGCCAGATAGCTGGAACCATCGAGGACTCTTCTGCCTAAATGAATTAAACAAATTAATTAAGCAACCAGACACAAAGAACTGGGTGTACAGCAATTGTCTATCAATTGAAATGCAAGGCACAAGTAATTGATTGTGCAGCTATCGTACCACACAACGTGCATACACATCCCCTGATCGTGTGTTTGTCTTTGCAATGCGGGGTAAAAAATAACCACAAGACACAACAATTTGTCTTCCCCTGTGTGATAACAACATCAATAGTCATTATTCTAAACTATTCCTTCAAAATATGCTGGACACTTCGATAGAAAAACAATTCCTTGCCTGAAGGGCTCACAGTCTATGTTGGATTCTGCCCCAGTAGCGTAACACCTAGCTTCATGCCAAGCA
This sequence comes from Loriculus beryllinus, assembly GCA_039877255.1. Lineage (NCBI taxonomy): Eukaryota > Metazoa > Chordata > Aves > Psittaciformes > Psittacidae > Loriculus > Loriculus beryllinus. The sequence continues at coordinate 17,212 of JBCJKH010029530.1, read as the reverse complement.
CAAATACAGGCTGAGCAGAGAATGGACAAGGACTGAGGAGAAGGACTTAGGGGTGTTGGTTGACAAGAAGCTCAACGTGACCCAGCAATATGCACTTACAGCCCAGAAAGCCAATTGTGTCCTGAGCTGCAACAAAAGAAATGTGGCCAGCAGATTAAGGAAAGTGATTCTCCCCCCTCTCCTCCACTTCCCTGAGACTCCTCCACCTGCAGTACTGTATCCAGCTCTGAAGTCCACAGCATAAGAAGGACATGGACTTGATGGAGCAAGTTCAGAGGAGGCCACAAAGATGATGTGAGGGATGGAGCACCTCTCCTGTGTAAACAGGCTGAGAGAGTTCGGATTGTTCAGCCTAGAGAAGGGTCTGGGGAGACCTTAGAGCAGCTTCCAGTACCTACATGGGCCAACAAGAAAGCTGGAGAGGGACTATTTACAAGACCACATAGTGATAGGACAAGGGGAAATGGCTTTAAACTGGAAGGGGGTAGATTTATATTAAACATGAGAAAGAAATTCTTCACTGTGAGGGGGCTGAGGCGCTGGCACAGGTTACCAAGAGAAGTTTTGACTGCCCCATCCCTGACAGTGTTCAAAGCCAGGTTGGACAGGACTTGGAGCAACCTGGTCTAGTGGAAGGCGCCCCTGCGCATGGCAGAGGAGCTGGGACAGGATGAGCTTTAAGTTCCCTTCTGGCTCAAATCATTCTATGATTGCATGATTCATCATTAGGATAAAGTAAAAAGAGAGAACAGAAGTGAAAACAAGACAAGCAGAAAGAGTGTTTTGTTATTCTCTGTGTGCTACCTGGTTGTTTTTATAGGCTATGTCTTAAATATATTGATTCTGGTAGGTGAGGAAGGACAGCATAGCAAAAAGGAGGTGACAATTTTGGTTGTGGCATTTTGGCCATTCGGATTTGATGGCTGGCATTATTGACAGAGGAGACTGCAAAGGTCCCTGTGGAAAGAGACGATGGAATAAACTGAATAAATAAGACATGCTGAGAAAAGTTTATGAAGCTATATATCTTGGTTTACATACAAGAGCATCCAAACCAGCTCTCCTTAGCAGCTTTTCACTAGCTTTATGGAAGCTGGATGGAGACAAGGATATTTGTGCAGAGGTCAAGTTCCTTCTCATATATCATTTTGTTTAAAAGTGGTTTCTTTCTGGAAAACAGTAACCTAGGTTTCCAACAAGCAGAAACAGAATTCTCTGAATGCATAGAAACAATACTTCAAAATGTGTAGCTTCAGAGAAAGATAAGTAGAGACTGTCAATTTTTCACAAAAGACAGCATTTTTTAGGACAACAGGCCCTAAGTCAGATGCCATAAAACTGAATTCTCTTGATCTTACATTACCTCAGATGAAAATAATTAAGAAAAATTAATCAAACATGCAAACAGCTCTGGCAGATCACCTTTCTGTGAATGAAATTTTGACTTCTCCTACCCACGTACCATTTCATCCATATCTCTGTAGAGTTCTGCAGAAATATCTAAAGCCCAGCATAAAACTGGAACTCATTTCTGAAACACAAGGCAGTCTTCAATCCAAAAAACTTAAAAAGTTAATAGAAATGTTAGAAAGTTGGAAGCAAAAGTATTGTTATTTTGCATTTATTGGACTCCGAGGCCCAGACAATGATACATGCTCATGACGAACAGATTGATTTATGAGAAAGGTGGGGACTGAATGCTGCTCAGGAGAACTCCTACATTTCATCCATACTATTTTCTTTCTTCTGCCCACCTGCACTATGAGTGACTCAATATGCTGACACACAGACATTGAAAAGGGCAAGGGGAAATGACTGTGACCTGGACATTACGGCAGATAACTTAAATGCAAGTTCATGTGTGTATGGAAAGAAACAAGACAGTAAGTTTGTATAGGACAGAATGCATTTGCGTTCTGTAGGCCTTGTCTAGACAAGTGGGATGGGAGGGATCTGATGGGAGCAATTTGATTTTAGATAGGAAACGTCCAAGTACTTGTGTGAAGGTTGAGAACTTCAGCTCAAAGACTTCAGGAGCCTGGGGCTTAGGTTTGGTTATGGATTTCTTTCATTCGCATTTTCTTAAACTCTTTGATATTTGGCCAAACTTAAACGAGAAATCAAACATCCTTTGCTTTGCTAAGATTTCTTATGTATGAATGTATGTATGTGTGTTCACATGTAGCTGTGTGACTCATTATCTTAAAGACGCTAATGCCTGTAGAATGGGGAGGCCTCTACCACAGCTGATGGTCCATCATGGTTTGTCACCCACCACTGGGAGACAGGCTGGGATGGGAATGGACCTGTGTTTGCCTTCCATAGTGCAAGAAAGAACTGCCCTGATCTTAGGTTAAAACAGAAAGGAAAATTGCATATTTCTTAAGATGAGGAGAGAAACTGAGTTTTCAAACACATTTTTAGGGGTAAAATTGTGCCCACTTGGCCAGAAATCAGAGGTAAATCATTGCAATGTCCTGTCTCTCATAAATACACACATGCTGATAACACAGGGTGGCCTCTAGCCAGTTCAGCCTGCACAGTTGGAACCTTTGTCTTTAGGGTTCAGTCAAAAGTGGAGTAAATATTTGCAAGAGAATATTTTCCTAACTGGGACACTCTTGAAAGTACATTTGCTGGAAAAGAGCTCTGCCATCATCCTCTTTTATTGTACAGTCCCACAAGACCAGGGCAGGCAGGGACAGAGGAATAAATCAAGTGATCTGAACCTGCATGTTCAGCCTTTAGAGCAAACCCATGTAAGAGCAGCTCAAACAGTATAGTGCTGATAAGGTGACCTGACTTCACAGAATTTTGAAGAGACATCCTTTGAACTCAAAAAGTGCAGGAAAGAGCTCAAAACTGTTGTCCCCTGGGGAAGCCCCCCCTGATAATTTTCCTTTCTGGTTCCAAGAACGGAACATTTCAGAAACACAAGTGGACTCAGCACCCTTTTGCTGAGTCTATTTGACTTTGATTCCAATCAAGTTGATATTGTGGGCTTTACTTGAGTGACTTTGATGTATTGTTAAAGATTAGAACCTTGATAACGAAAGAACCAAATCTCTTCAGAAGGTGCTAAAATAAAAGGGTGAGAACAACCTGTGCACTTTTGAAACCAGCTTTATCATTTGCTAGATATAAGCATTATTACTATTTGTCAGCATTCATATTTCACTTGTAGCCCCTGTGGCGACCAGGACCCTCGGTGATAAGTAGCGCTTATTAATGAAAGACAGTCCAGCCTAGATTCATTTGACCCTAAATTAAGACAGTTAAGAAGTTGAGAAGACTGATTTAGGACAGGTCAATGAAGGCTTCTCCTATAATCAATGGGGCACTGTGTAGGGTGCTTCAGACATTTGTCAGCCAGTTGCCCTCTGGAAGTGGTTCTCTGCTTTGACCATACATAAATAGCTTAGACAACTGAAGTTCTGAAAGATAGGTAAGATAAATCTAGGCCTCCCTTCTCATAGAAGGGAGTACAGTGAAAAGAAAAAAAAAGGAGAAAAAGAGCAGAAGATAGAAATTGTTAAATTCTCTCCTTACACAAAGAGTATGAGGTACAGAGCTTAGGTGACCATTCCTAGGCCAGAGAGAAGGAAACAGGTTCAGGTATTGATCACAATACTTTGAAAGCAGCACCTTAACTGTTGAAAAAGCTTACACTTCTGGAGGTAGCCTCAAAATTTTCCCTAATATAAAAAGACACTAGAACTGGAATATGCTTCAGAAAAAGAAGTACCCATTCAAATGATTTATTTCCTCTTTCATAAAGATATTGAAAATTATTACAGTTTAATGCTTTTTATTTTTCCTCTGAAAGTTCTCAGGAATATTTTTTTCCTTCCATAGAATATCAAATATGTACAAAAGCTAATGCAGAAAGATAATACAGTTATGCTGTAGTCTTTTTCTTATCTGCTGTATATAATGGGTTTGGCCATATATACAAAGGAGCAAGACTCCAGAAACCAGTCATGTCTCTGGAACGGAACTGGAGTTGTGTAACGTATTCCTGCCCTAAAACATGACAGAAAGTAAAAATATTCAACATTTCCATAATTATTGATTTTCTTTAAAAATTATTTCATTATCACTTTCTGAAATTTTGAAGTAAAAAATTGTCATGTTGCAAAGAACAGAAATGTTTCATCCAGGCCACGACTCTTTGAGGTGTACGAACATCTTTAACTGTTGCAAATTCATTAAAATAACTCATTATCATTAAGATTTACTTTTTCTAAGGAAGGATTAGATGCACATAAAGAGAATGATTGCAGCAGATTGGAGCAAAGGTCTGTCTGATTCAGTATGCATTTCCTGACAGTGACTAGTTTTCATTAAAAAATGCCAACTAGATTGAACAAGAGAACAGAACAGCCAGAGACACAGTTGGCACAAATAGCCTGTACACAGCAAATGGATTGAAATATTCATGCATAAAATATGCAACAAACAGTTCCAAAGTTGTAAACAAATATAGCAAATGGAGTTAGAATGAAACTAATGAAATAAATTATTTGCTATAAATACTTTGGCTGGTTCTTATGGATGTAATTTCTGCTTCAAGGAAGAGAAAGAAATTCTCTGAACTATATTTATACAACAGAATCCAATTCATCATTTGACAGAAAGAATTTGAAATTGCATCATGTTAGGAAGCGGTTCACAGCTTAGGAAGAAAAAGGAGAATTTACTGCATGAGCAGTGGAGTACGGAAAGGATTTTGCTGGATATTTAGCTTTGGGTCTCACATTTTAAAAACATACGTATATAAAGAAAAAGCATGGAAAATAAAGAGAAGAATTGGCAAATTTATGTGAAAATCTCAGAAAATGCACTACTGTGAGCAGAGAAAGAGCTGCACTTGCTTTGCTGCTTCATCAAACAGAAAACAAGCAGTGAAAGACCTGACAGTGGGAAGTTTAACCAATGGGAGACAACTCTAAAGGAAAAGGTGGATCATCTCTTTCTTGCGTTCTTCTAGTCAATGGACGCATTAGCAAAACACAGATTATTTAGCTCAATGCAGGGTTGTGCAATATGGGAAGCTAAGCCAGATGTTACAGATATTTGTAAGCTTGACAGCATTTGTTTGCTCAATAAAAATAGAATCTAAACAGGCTTCTCCTTATTGATCAAGAAATTTGTGTATCTAGCAGTCAGGGTGCTAAAAGCCTTGCAGAAAGAGGATTTTATGTTGACAAGCCCATTATTTTTTTTGCATGGGAGAAAGCTTGTTGCAGATTTATCCTCCAGAGTTCACTGTCTTGCTGTACCGGGGTTTCTCCTATGTCTAATCAGGCTTCAGCCATAGGTGAAATTGCAGTAAACAGGCAGCTGATCACAGGGAACTTTGTTCTCTGTTGACATCAGAAATAATCTTCATGTCAGTGACCTAGGGAGTAAACTACCCTCAAAGTGGCAAAACTGCTGGATCACTCCATCACAGTTCCATTAGAAAAGGTTCAAGTTAGAAAAGTACAGAGAGTTCACGTCTCCAACGATCTGTTTGTCCTTGGAAGGCCAAACATATGAATCGCCCAAACAAACACTGTCCTTTAAAAACAAAAACAAAGTCAAACCAAGCTACACAGTCCACTGCAAAACTTTTGCACTGGAATGGGTTGCCCAAGGAAGTTGTGAATGCTCCATCCCTGGCAGTGTTCAAGGCCAGGTTGGCAGAGCCTTGGGTGACATGGTTTAGCGTGAGGTGTCCCTGCCCATGGCAGGGGAGTTGGAACTGGATGACCTTAAGGTTCTTTCCAATCCTAACTATTCCATGATTCTATAATATTTAAAGTATTAATGCTGAAATGGCTTGATACTTCTTTCTGGAAGCAAAAGATTTCACATTCATCCACTTGCCACAGCCATAGAATCCCATGTTACTCAGCAAAAAGTCAGGCAAGAAACAGGATCCCACCATATCATGTAATTCTTATCTTTTCCTGTCCTAACTTTTTGTTTCTTTCTCTCATCTTCTCTGTGTGTCTAACCCAAAACTTTGAATTCTTCAGGGCACTGTTTTATAACTGGCTTATATGCTTTAAAAACCAAAACAAAAAAAAAAAAAAAAAAAAAAAAAGAAAAACCAAACCAAAAAAACCAAGGTAATTATAAATGAAATAATTCCTCATGCAGCTACATGAGCTATGTAAATCATTCTGCTGAAAACAATCTTTCCTTCCTGGAACAAAAAAGTGAATGCTTTAAAGCAACTTATTCTCCTCAAATGCCAGGATAGTACATCAACTCTATATAGCAAATCTGCTTTTCCAGCTTCCCCTAGCAAGCTATTCTTTTCTAAGGAACAGAAAGTTTTATTTAACATTTACATTAACTTCATTTAAATGTTTCATAAGTATCAGTAAGTATCTCCATGGCTTGAAACTTCCTTGGACCCCAACTCGCAAGCTACGGAGGACATTGAATCCCTGCAGCTACATGCCAGCTTTGCAAAGGACAGAAACACCTCTCCATCCTCTAGTGTCATTCTCTCTTTTCTGCTACCTTCAAAAGCCATCATTTATAGAATAAATAGCAATCTTATTCTCCTTTCCAGTAGGCAGAGAAAACACTAGTTCAGGTTTGTCTTGAAAAGAAATGTAATCCATCTGTAACATGGATGTCTGCATCTGAATGAGTTACCTAAACACCTCTCAAGGCATTGGAAAGGAACTAGCAACTACAGAATGAGATGCATCTTTTCCAGACATCCATCTGAATCACCTACTAATACCTGTTGTTCACTGGTTGTAAAGGAAATTAATAAGGTTATTTCAAACAGACTCTGTATAGGAGATATTTACAGTGAGACAACATTGAACTGCTCAATACAAGGTTTTCCTGCTTTAACAAGAAGACGTTAAGTCACAAATAGTAAAAAAGAAATTCTGAATTAGTGCTGGATTCAGATCATAACGGGTTGCTTTTTACTGCTGGGACTGTAGATTTCAATTATGTTATTTCTGAGTTATAGTGACATCCACAAAATCAGAGCAAAGCCTCACATTCCTTTCCTGTATGCAATAGCTATTGACTGATTTCACAAAGTTGGGCTCTCTGAAGAGATTAAAGTTGAATGCAGAAGCCAAATCATAGCAGGGTTTGCTGAGAATTAACTCATCGGTTTAGAATAAATAAAAAGTACATCACAGGTGAAAGTAAACTACTTAAGGTGACTTAAATAAATTCAGTACTTGGAGCTCTCGATCTCCTTATTGTTTTGCAACTGAAATCTGATTTATAGCTCTGAAAATACATCAAGCCTGAAGTTCACATTTTGAAAAATGCCATATTTAAATTATTCTAAAAAATAAAAATTCACATTTCTCTCAAGGATTTTTTAAGACACGAGTTAAAAATAATTAGGGGCCATAATATTTGATGTCAGGGTCTGAAGGAATACTGTTTCTATCTAGGGAAAATGCTGGTTACAATCTAGAACAAAATATCCATGAAACACTCACTCCCAGTACTCTGTGAGTTGGCAGCATCATGATCTTGAAAACTGCTAGGGACCTTCCTCCTTACTCCCAAGAAGCAGCAAACCCTAACTATAAACCTGGTCACTCTTACTGTGAGGACATTGGTTAAGCTCAGTCATTTGCTTCCAAGATCAGAGAGTCATAGAATGGTTTGGGTTGGAAAGGACCTAAAATCTCATCCAGTTCCAACCCCCTGCCATGGGCAGGGACACCCTTCACTAGGTCAGCTTGCTCCAAGCCCTGTCCAACCTGACCTTAAACACTGTCAAGGATGGAGCAGCCACAGCTTCTCTGGGCAACCTGTGCCAGTGTCTAACTACCCTCATAGTAAAGAAATTTTTTGATGAATTGCTGTTTGTTTGGGGCTTCTTTTCTTTTTTTCTTTTTGAAAAGTCAACTGCTGCACTGAGAACATTTTGCTCAGCTCTGGAGTTGAATACTTCTTTTTGTAGCTGACAAATTTTTCCTAGAAGCACCAAATCCCTTTTGCCTGGGTTCTCTTTACAGATAAGCCACTGGACAAACATTAACTCTTGTTCCATCACAAGTGTCAGAAAGGCAAAGGACACTTTTTCCTTCAGCACAACGGATCTGGCAGGACATCATTAACCTGAACAGGAATACCAAGCCAAATTTTACCACCTCAAAGCAAATTCACAGTCAACACATTCTGATAAATTGACTAAAGAAATTCTGTGCAGCTTCACTAATCTGACAGTATTAGCCTGTTTAAAATTTTTTTATAGTTGCCTGCAAACACCAACAGAAGAGAGGTCAGCTTGGGTGTACAGAGAGAAAGAGAGCTCAAATGCAGCCTGTGGCTGCTTAAAGAGGTTGTTGTTTGGTTGCTTGAAACAAACATTTAAACCCCTGGGTTATAAGATTTACACTGTTTGATAAGAGTGTGCAGCAACTTCACTAGAGACATACTTTTCCTTTCCTCTCATTTAATACTCAGTACAAATGGTACACACACTTCTATGTGCACATGCTCTATATTGTGCATTTTAAAAGCATGTGGATGTATGAGTAACAGGCAATACAGAGGTTTCTAACAGGTTTGTTTCTTCCTCACTCTTTTTGTCCCCTTTCCTTCTTTTTTTGATCATAGTTACAGAAGCAGTAGATGGCCACAAATTATTAATAAAAGGTCAATGCTGGAAAATTTTTGTTTATTGCACAAAACAAGTTAACTTTCATCTGACTTCATCTGGATTAAAAAGGTTCCCTTAGAAAGCTTTTCGCTGTAAAATTAGGCAGGATGGTTTTATAATAGGGTCAAGTTGGTCCAAGACATAGTCTGTGGGATACTTGATCTGCCCATGACTGGTGTAGTGCCTTAGTATGCAACCGTAGCCCACAGACTAGCTCAAAGCGTTGTTGCTAACTGCTCCCATAACCAACACAATGTGTCTGCAAAGTGTAAAGTCTGGACAGCTCTGAAATGAACAGATGCAATTTTGCAAGCCATGTAAAATGACATGAAAAACCCTCATGAGGAAGAAAGACACAACACTGGCTTTTATGAGAACACAATCAAGGCCCAAATAGCTGTAGAAGAAATCAATGCATAAGGTATAAACTAGTGTTAGATATTATGAAAGAACAGGCAACTCCTTTATTGGGAAGGTTTCGAGTCAGGTCTGGTAGTGGAACTGTGCTCTCATAATTACTGAGCCTCATAACATTCTAACACTTTTCCTAAACCTGGAAAAGATTAATTGCTATGTCCTTCACATGGTCGTATTTCATTAATAAGCACAGATGCTAAAATCCTGTCACAGACAGTGGCAGATAGATCAAATAAAGTACTCCCACACCCAGCATCTTTTAAAGCAAGTGGGATTTATATGTGGGAGTTTAGGTGAAGAGGCTGTTTAGCCTTCTGTATTACAAGAAACATTAGAGAAAGTCAGATTTAACAGGTCAAATGGAGAGCTAAATACAGCATTTGGCCATGTGCAATGGCTTCCCTCAACATAGCATTAAAAAAAAAACTTTGGAAGACAATTTGTTGACTAAATTAAGCCTCTTTATGCCTCCCTGCTAAGTAATAGTTAAAGGATTTAATTCATTCTCCTTATTCAATGCAGACTGGGAAAATGAGGTAAAGTTGTCACTTAGTACAGTTTGGTTGGATTATCATACTTTAATAGTCCCATGTATGGAAGCTGGCATCAAAGAACAAGCAGTAGCGTAAAGAGTCTCAAAGGATTTTGATGCCCTTTGGATCTGAATTCCTTGAGAAAACAACACTGGATTTATGAATAAGGAATTGTAGGGGAGGTCTGGCTGTAAGTCTTAAAGTATTGGAAAGTCTGTTTAGCTACATGTGTTAACATCCTTCTGTGCTCCTTAAAGGACTCTTGGAAAAGCAAATGGAAAAAAAATCAGGACACAGTCATGTGTATTATTGTGTGTAACACAGGAGTATCTACAGAATCAAGACCAATGTCTAATCAAGTCTAATAATCCTGTATGATATACACTGACAGAGAGTCCCTGCTCCAATAAGTTCACTTTCTACTGAGAGAACACAGCTGTTTGTTAGAAAGGAAGCAGATAATAGAAGGACTTAGTTACTCAAAACCTTCAATCGATCAGGAACAAAGCTGAAAGTTAAAACCCAAAATGTAAGTCCCAAGCTGAGTCTGCAATAACACCTAGGTAGACACAAGTTCATGTCCATGCTCTGGGCAACATTGGGGCATCATTACATCATCTCCTAGTTTTCTTCCAAATACATATATCTGTCACAATCAGTTTTTACATGTATGCACAGTCACTGCAGGCAGTAAGCAGAGATACTGAGAGGAGAGGCTGATCACCCAAGGGTGGCAGTGCCATTCAAAGGGATCCTGACAGATTGGAGCAATGGGCTGACAAAAGCTTCATAGAACAATGGGCTGACAGGAGCTTCATGAGATTTAATAAGGGAAATGCAAAGTCCTGCACATGGGGAAGAACAATCCCATGCACCAATAAGCTTTTGCTAAGTCTCATGAAACAAACACTCAATTATAATAGCAAAGCAAGAAACAAAGGCTCAATCTGAACAGAATTAAATCCTCGTGCAAAGGATGTTATTAACAGTTATTGTAATCAGTGGCATTTTAATTATTCCAGCATTTTTTTTGAGTATACCAAGAGCAGAGCCACTGTTAAAGTTGGTATATGGAAAGCATTACACTCCACTCCTGAATCAGCCCCCAGCAAACATGGACAGAGGTTGGATGTTTGATCCATGTAACAGCAAACAGCTTAAAAAAGGCATGGAAAAAAAAAGTTTATAAAATATAGGGTTGTATACTGCACCTTTACCCTCTGCAGTCTCCTGAGTCTCCACTATAATTATACCGTACAGACCAGGAGGAAATCAGTTCAAGAGAAATCACTCACTCTTAAGTATTATTTGTCCGAGACTGTAAGGTGTCTATGATAACTTGCTCTATTATTCTTTAATCTAGGTAAAGGAAAAATACAGCTGAAATAGAAAAGCTCTTGAGAATGTAAACTAAAAAATGTTAATTTTCATTACATGTAAAACACAATTTCAGCTTTTCAGAGTATGTACTCTTATACAACAACCTGTTGGAAATGCGACTGAAACCCTGAACTCACATTCAATCAATGGGAATGGGCAAAATAAACTTGAAAATGGTCATGATATTTTGCTTTCTAAAAACTAAAAGATCTTTCTAATAAGACAACATGGAGGAGAATGAAAGAAGCATTCAGTGAAATAATTATTTGAGTGTTTTCCTGAAATGTCAATAAATGCAATTAGATTTTTAAGAAAATACTTAATTCTTATATTAGTAAGTTAAAAAAGTTACAAAGGCATTGTTTTTTATTAAATTGCATTTAGAACTTAAGATGAATTTATTATTATTATTACATCTCAAACAGATTTTATTACGTGCTTAATGATACCAATTTCATAAAACAAAATGCTGCAAGTGGAAACCCAAATGAAATGTTTAAACCCAAAGTTATTTTTGGCTTTGAGTTAAATATTTATCCTATAACTTTTGCAACAAAAGAAATGAATGAGTATGTCAAGAAAAAGCAAGAAAAAAGGACAGGTTTGTTCTTTTTTTATTGTGTAAAACTAACCAACCAACAAACCAGAAAACCGTCTGCCTACATATGCTTTGATTTTGTGGAGTTTGAAAGAAATATACAGTCCATGTAAAAGTTAGTGTCTGGAAGATGCTAATGGCAGGGAAGACAGAGCCCTTCCTGTGGTTCACAGCTTGCCCAGCTGGGGATCTAACCCTGGGTACTACTAAACCCCTAGTCACCCAGGGCAGAGAGCAGTTACAAATGCAACAGTCTCCAAAACTGTTTGCTTGTGGTGTTTGTGCTGCAGAACACCGACTGTGAGCACATCTGGCAGGGACTTGTGAGAAATGTCAACTCCATTTGCCCTCTGTGGGTGCACCTACACAGGCAGCACAGTGTGGATTTAAGTCTAATCTCAAGTTCTGACTCTTCTGCTCTGTGTGTAAGCATACGCTCCATCTGGATGCAAGCCAAGGTCTAGAGTGCAGTAGAGCAAGAGCCAAAAGGAAGATCCCATTAAGACTGAGCAGAGTGAGCAGTAGTACATCAAGAGATACCTTCTCTTTAGCTCTTTGGTTCCATGGTTAAAGGCTCTGAGCCTGAGCTGTAGGGCCCAAAACAGCAGCTGGGAAGAAAGTCCAATGAATTTCATCTCTGTAGTGGACGCACTGTTTTCTCTTATACTGCAAAATCAGTGTGGTCTTGCCAATAAAAGTGCAAGACAAGAAGGTCATTGCAAATACTGAGTGTGGATTTACCAAGGGAAGATTATGCTTGATTGACCTGACTGAATCCAGTGATACTTATTTTGATGAGAGTGGTGGATAAAAAAAAAATACTTGATTTCACCAAGACTTCTGACCCACCTCCACAGTCCTCTTTTCTGGAAGCTGAGGGTTTATGGTCTACTAGATGTCATGAAAGCTGCCTGGCCTGTTGATCTCAAGGGCTACCAATCGTTTTCTTGACAACTTGCTGTAGGCCAGTAATCACATCAATGATCTGGATAATAAGACAGAATGGATTCTCAGCAATTTTGAAGATGCTAGGAAATGAGGAGTGGTTGACACAGAAAGACAGAGCCTCACTTGAGATGGCCCTTGATAAACCTGAAGATAGGGCTAACAGTAAAAGAAGCTTTATTGGGAGGGTAGCATTGAAACAGGTTCCCAGAGCTGCTGCAAAATCACCATTCTTGGGGGCTTCAAAACCTGACTAGATAAAGCCACAGCTGACAGCAGTTGTTGCCAATAGCCCTGTATGAGAGGGAGGCTGGTCCCAATTAACTCCAGCCAGTTTCTCTGTGATTCTGTAAAACCTATCATAAATTCTAATTCATCTCATTCTGTAATAATTACTAATGAAGAAACCCCACTGATTGGTGACTTTACATTGCTATTTATAAAAAATGCAATTACCATATTTGTTTAGCTTCTAAGCCATATATTTTGCTGTTCTGAATGCTTCCATTTCAATTGATAAGTGTATATGAGTATATTTAGCAAAGGATGAGACTGTATTAGCAGCCTCATCCACCTGACGTGGTTAACTTTCACATTAGGCAGCACATCATGGTCTTGATCCCTCATTGTCATTGAAGATATTTCTGTTCAAATTACTCATGCCACTTCACATGGTTACTGTATGAGTCTTCATCTCTTCTCATAAACCATCATCCACAGTTACTGTATTCATATGTATTACAAATTAAACAGTGGTCTTCATTCGAATGATGTCTCATTACAGGGGAGGAAAACAGGCTATGGAAATATAATGTGAGAGAAGAAATAGAATGGCTGTGGTGGGTTGACCCTGTCTAGACAGCAGCTGCTCATCAAAGATGCTCTATCACTTCCTCAACTGGACAGAGGAAAGACAACATAACAAAAGGCTTGTGGGTCAAAATAAGGGCAGAGAGATATCACTCACCAATTACCATCATGAGAAAAAATGACTGGACTTGCAGAAATCAGTTCAATTTATTACCAATCAGAGTACGATGATGAGAAATAACACCAAATCTCAAAATACCTTCTTTCCCTTCTTCCCAGGTTCAGCTTCACTCCCAAATTCTCTACCTTCTGCACACAAGCAGTGCAGGGGGACAGAGAATGGGGGTTGTGATCAGTTCATCACACATTACTGCTTCTTCCTCCTCACACTCTTCCCCTGCTCCAGTGTGGGGTCCCTCCTACAGCAGACAGTCCTCCATGAACTTCTCCAATGTGAGTCCTTCCCATAGGCTGCAGCTCTTCTTGAGTAGGTTCCTTCCATGGTGCATCCTTCAGCAACAGACTGCTCCAGTGTGAGCTTCCCACAGGATCAGAGCCTCCTTTGGGTCCTCCCTGGGCTGCAGGCAAATATCTGTTCCACCATGGACCTCCATGGGCTGCAGGTGGATATCTGATCCACTGTGGACCTCCATGGGCTGCAGAAGTACAACCTGCCTCACCACAGTCTGCACCACAGGCTGCAGTGAAATCTCTGCTCCAGCACCTGAAGCACCTGCTGTCCTTCTACACTGACCTTGGGGTCTGCAGGGCTGTTGCTCTCATGTACTCTTACTCCTGTCTCCAGCTATAGTTCTGGTTGTGCAGGGGTTTTATCTCCCAATCTTAACTATGTTACCCCATAGGCACTACCATTATCACCAATGGGCTCAGCATTGGCCAGTGGTGGGTCCTTGGATGCAGAAGCTTCTGGCAGCTTTTCACAGAAGTCACCCCTGTCCCTTCCCGCTACCAAAACCTTGCCTAGCAAACCCAATACAATGCAAAGAAACAAAACTGTCCTATTTTCATCTAGAACAGTTATTTTTCTTCCTAGTAGCTGGTACAGTGCTGTGTTCTGGCTGTACGCATATGGCTGTCTGCAGGTATTTCCTGGTGTTTGCTGATTCCCAACAGAGAGCTCCCTCTTCACAGGGCCATGTAGTCACTAATGATGCTAATGTGAAGTAACTGCTGTACTTCTCTGAGCTGGCTGACCATCAGCAGAGGATGAGTTTTTATGTAGGTTCTATGTTACAAGCATAAGCCAGTTTGGGATTCTCTGGAAGGCAAAGAGTAAAACTCATTATAAAGTTTGAGGCACTGACATGAGTACTGAAGCACTTATTAACGACCTGATTCAGATCTAAAGAATCTCTCCAACAAAGGAGGCTCTCCTGCCAGTGAAGCACAATTTGAGACTCATAGCTTGTATACACAGGGAAAATTACCAGCATAATTATGCCAGTATAATTATTCTAGCTTAGCTACGCCAATAAAATTCTCCCTCTATGGACACTTCAGTCCCAGTATAAAAATACTTCTTTTCTATGGAGCTCATCTGAGCATAATTTAAATCAGGACATTTATCTTGACATAAGAAGGGCCTGGGTAGTTTAACTGGCAGGATATACTGGGACAACTGTTCCAGTATAGTTAGACATTTCCATACAAGCAGCTTTCAGTTGTTCACAAGAGTGTGAGATTATGTCTTCTTGATGAAAGCTCTGAGTTTAAGTGTTTTCACATTGCTTCATCTACTGAAGTCAGAATAAATAATTATAAAAGAGAATCAGCTCAGTAATAGGATCTAATAAGCATATATCTCTGCTCAGCAAATTGCTGTGCTTGCCTCATTAGGATTAACCACCCTACAGACAAAGAAGCCAAGTCGCAGCTTCTAAAGGATGCAGCGCCAGATGGAAGATCCTATTCAAAAAATGTCTCAAGAGATGTCTTGGCATCTGTTATTGAAGACTGTTGTGGGCAAGGCCTTAAGAACCACCCTTGAAAAGGGACAAGCAGATGTTGGTGAAACTTTTGTGAGGGTCCTGCAAAGAAATTCTAGAAGTTCTTACTTTTCAGCTGAGTTATTGGATTTCAAAAATCTGCGTTATCCAGTCCCATAGCTTGATGAAAATCCCTTTACCTGGATCTTTGTGAGAAAAGCCTTCAGAACCTTGCCATTAAAGCTTTGTTGGCTCAGCTCTGCCTGTGGTTAGTCACAGAGACTCATAGCTCTTTAAGATCAATCGTGTTAAGAATTTTATTAGGAACTGAGAATCTCTCTTGCTATGTGTGAAAGAAATAAGCAGGAAGGACACTGTACAACTGGGCTTTCCCCTACTGCTTTTACAGAAACCACTCCAATCAAGACCAAAGGTCTCAGAACATCCACAATTACCAGATTTCTGCACTAACTGGAACAATTTGGGCAGGGACTTGTGAGAAATGTCAACTCCATTTGCCCTATGTAGGTGCACCTACACAGGCAGCACAGTGTGGATTTGAATCTAATCTCAAGTTCTGGCTTTTGTGGTTAGCACACATTTAGGTATGGACTGAAGCCAAGGTCTAGAGTGCAGTAGAGCAAAAGCCAAGAGGAAGAGCCCAGTAGGACTGAGCAGAGTAGACAGCAGTGCATCAGGAGACACCTTCTCTGCTCTTCGCAGGTGCCACGGTGAGGGCTCTGAGCCTGGGGTGCAGCAGGGCTAGCATCCAGCAAAGCAGCAGGGAAAGGAGCAGCCCATGGGATTGAGCATATTTAAATCCAATCTGAAGTTAATGGTTTGTGTAAAACACAGCCTGTGAGAAATGGAAGAATGAAAAGAAAGACACTGAATGTGCTACCAAAAACTGTATCAGACTTCTGTGAGGAGGTATGCAAGGTCTCCAAACAGTGCATTTGATGGACCTTGCTCAAAGGCCTGGCTGACTAGGAAGGAAACATTCAGATTTGCTGGCCTGAATTTAAGAAAATGGTATCACACTTTCTTCAGCATTGGTAATGTAGCACCTGATCCGTAGAAGTGACCATCTGCTTCCCAGAAGATGCCTATGTATGGCAGCCCAAGCCTCAGGCCATGCTAAATTCCTCACCAGATGAGGCATCCCTACTCCCTTTTGTAATTCATGATCCAGGATTGCTGGATCCAGGATTGCTCAGCCACTAGATGTCTCTGCATACTACAGGGCAAAGCAGAGAGGCTTCAGGACAAACCCGAAGAAAAAGCCGAAGAGCAATCAGCATGGAAGCCTCCCTATTTGTGTGACAGATCTCTGCTTAGGTGATGTAGCAAAGGGATGGTTTTCACTTCCTTACGGACTGTGTAGTTGTGAGCATACCTCAAGGAACGTACTCCTTGCATGTCCTGGCTTGAATTATTGAGCTGGAACTTGGGACTACCTGCAGGAGAAGAGGGAAGAAAAATCCCTTCCTCTTAAACTTGTGAAGAAGCAGATCTGCACTCCAGATTCTCCAAAAGGAGATTTTCTAAACTAACCAGACTCATCATCCCAGCAGACTGTCCCAGAGTCTACAGAAATTCTACCACAAAGGTTCTTATCTACTTTTTCCTTTGGATAGGTCATAAAAGTGTTCCCTCAGATACTTTTCCTGGATTAGCTCTGCCATGTGTACTTGCGTACACTGCTATTTTCTAACAATATTCTTGTGTTCAGGACTTGTATTTAGCTCATCAGCACTTTGGGGCATGTAAGGTCAAGAGCCATAAAAATAGGTTGCGCAAATCTGATGGGGTCTGCAACAGATGCCAGCCTGTGACCTGACTGCAGAGGTAGAAATCAGTAGAGGAATGTGTTTAAGTGGCTGCAGGAATCTCCTTTGCCTGGCAAACAATTTATTTGGCATGTGAGACCAGGGCC
>JBCJKH010029528.1:0-14767 GCA_039877255.1 Loriculus beryllinus | reverse complement strand
ACCTCTCTCTGCAGGTGAACGGAAGAGGTGTGAAGGCTAGAGGGGTAGCAGGTGAAGGAGGGGTATTGTTATTATTGCCTGGGTTTTTTTGGTGCTGCTGCTTTTGAAATGTGCAAGAAAGAAAGACTGTTCCTATGATTACTTTTCAAGCAAAAAAAATTACCAAGGGTCAGAAACTTGTCAGCTATAACATCATCTGTTTTAAAGGCCTGAGGTTCTATAAAACATTTCTCTTGACGTGGAAATGAAAGGCTTAGGGCAACTCTTTTTGTAAGTGTCACAGTGGCATTTCAACTTAATTGGATTTAATCCTCAGAAGAAATTGTAACAAAAAGTTACTCCTTGTAAAGCTTGTATAGATAATACAAAGAGACAAACTGATTACAACCAGTCACCTACTGGTTACCTACTTATAGACACCAGTCAGGCAGCGGAACCCAAAGAGCACATACTGGACACACAGGATTAGTCCAACCACATTAAAAAACAAACAGAAAGAGACCTCTGAGCTATCTACTATTACATACAGCATCAGATTAAAATCCTTTTCACAATATACATTACTGAGCTCAAACCTAAAAGCAGCTAGATAGCTTTGTCTCAATATCCCCAAAGGAACGTTGTTCCAGCACCTGACCGGTTTAACAGCAAGAACCTTCAGTAATTTTCAGCCTACATGTCTTAATGTCCAAATTATCCACATTATTATGCCAACACTGACCTTTAAGTTACATTTATATTCTCTTCTTCCCCTTACTGGAAGTGTCAAAGCAAACCAAGTTTTGGGTTTGGTATTTTTAATCATTCCCCTGTAGGGAATGCTTTCCAGTCCTATAATCCTCCCCTGAACTCATTTCTGAAGAAAATATATGGGCCTGAAAACACAAATAAAGATACACAAAGTCTGCGCTAAAACTATAGTATTCTAAACCAGACCCACCTGTTCTTGACCCCATGACTTATTTTCAAATTTAAAAACTGTTTGAGGTCTCAACCACAATATCTTGGCCCTACCTACCATTACAGACACTTGTTCTCCAGTTGGTACACATGAAGGTACTCTCTTCACAGTGTGTCTAGTAATTTTAATTTTTACTCCATCACAATCACCTGTTTCCAGATCCAGCACTGCATCTAATACAGGAATCTACCAATGCCACAGCAGTCTCTTACCACCTTTCACTAAACTGACATCAGGTTCTTTTTCACTTCTCTAAATTATTAGAGCAAAATATTTATTACAATGCTTTTCAATAACTTGTTTCTAGCTTTCTTGAAAACATTGCATCCTTCCATATCTGTGTTCTGTCATGACTCCTATGCTACTATCTTATAGCTGTGATATCCAACTTAATATGCTGCAGTTCCAATTCTTTTATACCTCAAGTTCCTGGTAATTGCACAGAAATGTTTCAGCTTTGTACTTCACCTAAGAAAATCTTAGCTTCATTCAAAGCTGGCACAGCCATAACCACTAGCTCTTCTCAGAAATATTTATTACACTTAACTTTAATTATCCACTGTTTTGTATAGTTACATCACTTTTTCTGTTGTGCTACCCTGGGTTTCCTACCTCCTTTCATGTATACTTTAAAGGAAAAAAAAAAATAATAGGCATCATGCATATTATCACATTTCTCAGTTTGAAGTTCTTCAGCAACAGCACAAATTGTCAATGTCAGCAAGCTGTTTCTCTGGGAATTATAGTTTCAGTTCATCTTTTAAGACTCTTCTTCCAGTAGGTGCATTTTTAATGGTTAAAATTTCCAAATCCTTTCTGTAGGACCAGGTCTTCCTTCCACCTTGCCCTGAAGCAAAATAGGTTATTACCTTCACTGCCATGGGTTACCTGGAGCTTCTAGTGATTCATTTTCTAACCATTAATAAGGAGGTGGGGGGAAAGGCAATCTCACAGGAAAATACAGGGCAGCTTAATTTCTAAATATTCTCTTTTTCTAAAAGCTACTAAACATACTCCTCTAGAATCAAAAATCCCAGTACTCTACTAGAAACTGAAGTTAGAAAACATTCAAACTGAAATGGGCTTATGAATGTCTTTCCATACACAAGAAATGTATGAAACACCTTAGTTCTATATTCACAACAAAACTTAGAAATGCAATGGTACTAACATAATAAGAAAGCTCCAAATCTCAAACAGTGGCTTGTCACTTTTCTTAAGCAACAATAAAGAAAACCATGACAGTGCATGAAAGCAGCAGTCATAAATCTGTCCCATCACGCTCCCCACATGTAAAATGAAGTCAGAAGCAATTCAGATAAAGAAACAATAGAAAACACTGTCTCTGTCACTAGGAGATATTGATAGAAAAACAAGCTCCACTTATTAAAAGAACGTAAAATTTAAAAATGTGCAGAATATAAGCAGAAAAGACAAAGTTGCAGTTTCTCACGGCATTGAACAGAAAAAGCTAACATAACAATTCTGTTCTAGATCCTTAAGACAGGTTTCTAACTAGTCCACATAAAACACTTAAAATTCTTTGAGATTATATTATTTACAAGATGCTTTGCTTAAGTTCATAAAGTTATGATAGAACACTAACTTTATTAGACCTATTTATGAAATGATAGTACTTTCTCACATGAAAAGCACAAGGAGAACACAGCTTTCTACCACATCTGCTGAAAGGGCACCACGTAAATTCTCCTAAGGCATTCACAGCCATCAACTCACTCCTTCATGCAAGCCTAGCCCTATCGTAAGCATTAACCCAACCCTTTTTCTTGCTTACTCAGCCTCACTTCACTAGCAGGTATTTACTTTTAGGAACAATATAAGTCACAGGTATTTCACCTGGACAAAGTCTGAATAACTTGCCTAGAGTATACAATCAGACAAGTCTAGTAAAACAAGAAAAGCTGCTTTGATGCATACTAGACTTTTAAAACTAAATAATAATTCTACTGTAACTAATTTACATTTGGTTTCCAAAATATTTTTCCAGCAACTGGCTATATTTGTAATACACAGATGAACAAATTTATGGTCTGTCTTTGACTACTGACTATCTCTTCTTTATTATCAGTTCCTAATCTAGTTGTAATTTTAGGATTCCTTTGAAGGCAAACTTATCAACCTGTATTTCACAAAACCCATAAAAAGACGGAAGTTTCTCCCAAACATTACGCTCAAACTGCTACCAGTTCTTTATCCAGAACTGTTATGTACTCAGATGCAATTCACTGATGCAGATACAAGACAGTTAAATGACAGCCAGTAAATAAACTGTATGCACGAATTGATGGGGTTAAAGAAAAAAAATTATTTACTGAAAAACCTAAAGTAGGATTGATCATATAAAGGATTAGCAGGATATATTAGCACACGTTATACCTAAATTAATCCATCTGGGATTAGGAGACCAACTCACTGGTAGGACTTCTGGGTAGTATTAGATGAATGACTCAAAAATCATTCCGGATTTACCCTGGGATTAGACAGCAGGTAACTCTCAGTATGACTGACTGCATCTGTATTTTTGTGTCCAGACACAATAGGAACCAACTTGTACCAATATACAACTGCTTATTGTGAATTTTATAAATTTTAAAACACAGTGAGCAACCTATTCAATTGCAAATGGCCCCTGTGTCCAAGGAAGAAAGTCTGGAGTCTAGATGTGTATCCTTAAATGTAAACTAATGAGGATTACTGGTAAAACCTTTAGACTTCTACCACAGCCTATACAGAATAAGAGAATGGTATGTCCTCAGAGGACAGAAAACACTAAGGCATGAAGTTCTGCTACTGAAGAAGAGAACAAAAACACAAGTGAGTCCCAAATAAAAGGATAAGGAAAGGTATTAATTTGGTGTTCTCACAGGGACACAAACCAAAGAGCTCCTAGAAAAAATAAAACCAAGCTACATGGGGTTATTTACAAACGAAGTACAAATCCATACTTTCTAACTTACATGATTCATCAATAAGTAAGGCAGAGATAGCTCAATATTTCCTTCACAGCAGATCTCTGCAGGTGCAGATAGGACCAAAATCTGTATATTGTGGGATTTACTGTTGCTAGGCTTTATTTTGTGTAGAACAGGTACCAGAGGATGCATGGGAGAAGCATGGGAAAGCAAGGGGGGTAGCACAAAGCCAGCAGACACTGTTTGACCAGAAATATATCTAACATGATTCTGCAATGGACACCCACAGTTATTTTCAAAGGATTTGTACTGATGAGGAATTAACACTATTAACTATCTTTTTAGAGCTAGCTTCAATTTAATCAGCACATTTTTCATGCAATTGGAGACCATACTGATCCAGACAGCACACATTTGCCACTGCTCTCTTTGGGATGCTATATAATACAAAGCCTATATCCCAATGCTGATTAATCCAACAGCTTTTAGGTAACTCTCAAAGCTCCTTCTTTATGAGCCAGGACCAGACTGAGCACAGAAACAAAAAGAACACAGTTGTGACTCAATAGATAATAATCAAGAATTACTTTTAAAGTAAAAACTATTACACACAACTACCTTACCTGAACTTAGTGTGTCAAGACACTGGCTTAAAGAAAACTAGCATTGATTGCTTTTGCTTTTTTCCCTCCTCCTTGCAACTTTTTATCTTCTACAAAGCTTACTCTCTCCCTCTCATACTCTGTTGACTTTAGCTGTAACAGCATTAAATTGTAGTGCTCCTCGCTGCCACTCCTCCCTACTTGCAGAAGGCACCACCCCCACAAAAAAGGGGATAAAAATAAAGATATGGAGATCCTCAGCATCTGCTCTTCAAAACAAATGAGCACTGCTATTAACACAAACTAACCCATCCAGCTGAGACCAGTGACAGCTGAAGAGCCAAAACATCATTTGCTTCTGCTGTCCAGCTCTACTTCCCCAGCCCCTCCATCAAGATACAGCAGAGCTCATAATCTGCTTTCTACTCTTATATGCCATTCCCCTGTACTAAGCCAGGATCCAGGGATCGCAGGATGTTCAGTCATAAAACTTTGGTTTAATGCCTGAATGTTCCTTTTAAACACGGATGAATCACAACCCCTGAAGGTTATGGTTTTCCAAACTTGCAGGACCACTCCTGATGTCATAGTACATCTGATAACCACCATTAAGTAAGTAAAAAAACCAATCAAGCAGATAAATGCAAATGAACAACTTCCTAAGATCTGAAAGGACTCAGTGCTGTATCTAGAGGATGGTACAGTTTTATTTCTTGGCCTAAATTTAAGAAAAGAATTCAGAAACAAGCAAACAAAAATTCAGGTATCTCTCTGCTCACCTGGAGTACTGATTATCTAAGGCCAGCTGCTACAGTATCTATGCTGTTTTCTCCTGCCAGTCTTCTCCACTCATGTTCCCTTTATGAGAGCACATAATCTACCCCACTGAGTCTGATTACAGACTGGACATGGCTAAGTACAGACTGGTGTAATTCTGTTTGCAATAAAATCATTCCTCAGTAGAGTTATTTACAAGGTGGCTCTATGCTACTCAAAACCTTGGTAGACAAAGTAGGCCCTGAAAAATCACAGACAGATGAATGTTAGTGCTGTGATCCTGCAAATGCTTTGGCTTTTCAGTGACTGGTCACTTGATCAATGACTGTACAACTTCAATCTGCTTCTGTTTCTCTTGTACCATAGGCTCTCTACCTTACACATTTTGGTTAACTAGGAAAAGAAAGAAAAAAAACCTCAATCCTCGCTCAGTCTTGGCATTCAATCAACCAATGCATGGTATATTTGTGGAGCAAATGTTTCAGACATATTAAAAAGGTCAATGACACACTTCACAAGTTGTGAAACAGTGACATCTGCTTACTCACAAGACTGTCATTTCACAGGCACAAGATTCTGGTTCGGCACATTGAGCCTTGGAAGAATCACAGAGTTCTTGGACAGAGATTATAGGCCTGACAGGTTGATTTATTCATTATCTTAAAGAGTCGCAAAGACATTAGATGTGTCTGAATGCTCGTGCCTTCCAGAGGAAAAGTAATTTTCTATTTCCAGGATGAAAGTGGCACTATAAGTGGTATGTTCTCTCACTTTGATGAAGAAATTCATTTCTGTACAGACTGCCCTGACTGGAAGGATAAGAAGAATGGAATAGCTAACTAAGTAACGCTTCTGGTCAGGAGACATGCAGAACCAGCAATTTATTTTTCTGCTCCTTACATTCTACCACTCCTACCAACACAAATCAAGCTGAGCTGAATGGGTAATGGAGCAGAAAGCAGCAACTTATCAACTTGCTGAAATTTTCTGCAGAAAAAAAAAAAAAAGAAAGAGCTTATATCTAAGTCCTACTGATAGAGAACACAAAAAAACCCCCACACCTGTGGAGAATCAGTCAAATATTAATAAAAGATTCTATGTAAAGAAAAAGTGGAAGTTTAGCTTTGAGAACATTTTCTAGTTAAATTCACATTCTCAACAGAATATTATGCTGAGGTGAGCTATGATTTCACTTACATTTGAAAAAATAACTAAAACTAACATTGTAAGTTAAATATTCTTCCACCCCTGCAACAACATCTGGGGAGCGTATTGACTCCCCAGTAAGGAGATCAAAAATACATACACAAAATGAAAGTAGTCCAAGATTGTTCATGGACTCATCACAGTACCAAGGCATAAAGGACTTCTGGGTACCTACAGCTCAAATAAAAAGGTAAAAAAGTGATACCTTCATAGTGTTACAGCACTCTCTGACAGCAGGATGAACATATGCATACAGCTCGTATTAAGAATCTAAGCGCCAATGACCTGCCTTTCATTAAGGCCATTAATTATGGCACCTTGGTCAAAGTCTGACTAACTCTAAGAAACATACCTAGAATTTCCTACGCAGTTGCAAAGAGATACTGTTTTCCCCTTTGTCCTTAACAGTGGCTATTTCATTCTGTTAAATGCCTGCTGCATTTCACCCCTACATGGTAAAGATAAATAAACAAATAAAAATCCAGCAAAAGAAAGCCTGACACCTACCAATGTGTATATATATCAAGTATCTGGTTGCACAGAGTTTGAAACTATTTCAAAAAGAAGAGGAAAGAAAGGCAGTACTATCTAAATGAAGTATTTCACTTCTCTACTCTGGGCTAATCCTTAAAAGAAGTCATAATGTGGCTGGTAGTAAACTAGACCCTCATCTCCTCAGTCACAAAATCGTCTTAAATCCCCCTTCACCCCAGAGAGAGAGGTGCTGGAAGCCAATCTGAGCATGAGAAAAGCAATTTACCCAAAGCACCTTATGCTTGGACTAATCTGAACAGCACAGATACTGTAAGGCATCAGCTCAAAACTGACACAAATTAGAACAATCCCAACTGATCCTGAAGAGAGAAAAGTAACAGATTAATCTTCTGCTGTCCCAAAATCCAGCACTGTACTTCAGATCTTGCACTGTGGAGATGATCGTCAGTGTGGGGGCATCTATCTAGTTAACAGAAAAGGAGCCCTGAAGACAAAGCATATCTCAGGTTTCTCAGTAGCGCTGCTCTGCCTCCAGCAGTACTGCACTGACTTGTCAGAGAACACAGCAGTGTCACCGGCTGCCATGTATCACGGGTGAAGGACATTTAATACATCTTAAGATATATCAGCAGCATTTATGACATCTATTTACTCTAAACCAAAGCATTTAAAACACAAAAGTAGATAAAGGGTAGTTTAGTCCCTAATACCTACTTTGCAGTAACCATACCTTACTACAACTCTTTGCTATACCCAGCAAGAGCCAAGGGTATCTTCTTTAGGTCTGATATTGTCTGGCAGTTTGCTGGTTTTCTTACTTGGCAGGCATCACTCAAGACATTTTACTGAATGCTTTGTTCATATATTTTGTTTGAATTTATAGGTCTTCAGGTTAAGTGAAAGGCTAAGTACAGATTCTAGTATGCAGTCCATGTCTATTTAAATGCATGTCAAAATTTTGAAATGCTATCGTACCAAAATGCTTCCATCAAATCCGTTATCCATAAGAAAGGAAATAAAAGGAGGCCTAGCTTGAGGTAAAATTTTGCAGTCATTAAATGAGCACAGCTCCTGATGACAGCTGCTTTCTCTTCCATTTTATTTAATTTACATGGATGCAGATGAAACAATCAATAGATTTGACTGGTAATTTGCATATTAAAACTAAAGGAAGAAAGCCACAGTAAGAAGTGGTTAAAAAAAATACAACAGTAAGTTTAGAGCCTTAGCGTATTGGCCCAGAAAAGTATAATTTGCCTCTTTCCATGTCACCAGGGGACTCAACTGTGTGGTACTAGTTTTGCCCCCTTCCTTTCTTGGATCTGCTAAATTACGCTGCAAGGAATGAAGAGTACCAGTTCACCAGCGGCTACTGACAGATACACACAGATTCCAACTCAGCATTGTACATGCTATTAATTTAGTTTTTATTGCTGTTTTTGTTACCATATTAGGTATTTCACTTACTGCATTCAGGTCATCAGG
The DNA here is from genome assembly GCA_039877255.1 of Loriculus beryllinus. Taxonomy (NCBI): domain Eukaryota; kingdom Metazoa; phylum Chordata; class Aves; order Psittaciformes; family Psittacidae; genus Loriculus; species Loriculus beryllinus. The sequence continues at coordinate 6,308 of JBCJKH010029528.1, read as the reverse complement.
TACAACAAATGCGTTGATGTCCTGTATCAACCAATGACAGAATACTCCTATCACTCTTTTATTTCATAAGGGGGAACTCAGTACTACCCTGGCAAGGATTTGCATGCTCTTCCGTCTGTCTTTTCCTGTCAGTGGTAAGAAGTGACAAAAAAAGAGAAACTTACAAAGAAGAACGTGTTATGACCTTTCCACAGCACTAGGATACTAGACCCAGACTAGGTAGATCCAGTACAATCCACCTTCCTGTACAGTCCATCTGGAGTGGGTGGAAACACAGCAACCAACCTTCATTTAAGAAGATATTGGCTTTAGCAAAAAAAGTACTAGTGACTACCACTAGCTATCTCTCATTTAATGCCTATCTATAACATACATTTCCACATCTTCTGATACTCTCTGGTGACCAAATTTTAATCTGTCCATAGAATAAAGCTTTTTGTCCACCTAACTAAATTTTACTACTATCCAAGCAGCTTGCAAGCAGTCATTCTGCTCCAGTAGGATAAGAAATCAGTCTCATTTTTACAGATTAAGATTGCCTAATTAAGATTACTTATTCCTGCGACAGATCAGAAAATTACAATCACTCCCCGTTCTCTTAAAAAAAAAATAAATAAATCTAGTCACCCTTTTCAATTTGAATTTGCATTTTGATTATGGCTTGCACAAGGTTTTTGATAGGCATGAGGCAATTTATTTGTACGCTATCCAAAATAAATTGCATTTCATTGGTAAACGATATTAAATTTTTAAAACCTTTAGTTTTATATTTGAGTGTTATACCTATAGAGGCATAGGAATGTAGTTTGAAAACAAAAGACTATGTTAAGCATGCAAGTGAGAGGGTTTTTGTTTGGACTTTTCCAAAGAAAAAGGCAACAGCTATCTGTCATGCCCTGAAGTAAGCTGCACTTAAGTTTTATAAAGAAAAACAGGCAGGAACTAGAAGAAATACAAAAATGTCATCTTTTCCCTTGTTCTCCCAGTACTTCTGTCATTTCTCATTTTTCTGGTCTAAGAGTTTCACTAACTGCCCAAAGGTTTGTGCAATCAACTTCTTTGCAGCTGCACTGCTATCACCACCAAAACCAGGAGACGAGACATATAATGAGACAATTTAGTTACTTTTCCATTTGATTTCCTTAGTCTAAAACCACACACACAACCTTTCAGCTTCTTTTCCTCATCACTGAATTAATAGAATTTGTCAGGGAAACAGCCTCAAAAACTGAGGAAGAAAACAATGAAGACAGCAAAACAAACAAAAGGGCCATCACTTCACCTCCAGCTTTCCAGGCTATCAGTGCTCATTCTTTTCACTCTTATTAAAATATTCTCATCCTGATCCTTCATACCTACCTTTAACTTAAACTATTCCTTGCTCTCATTACATGAACAACATAGTCTTTCTTCCCACAAGGCCAGATTTCCATCACTTCCAACATAAACTTTCTCTAAAAGAACGCTTTTTTCCCAAATCTTTCTCAGATAAATGTGATTATTTTTTTTCCATATACAGGCAAAAATTCTCTACAAGGATGTACCTTAAACAGTTTTATGTATTTCACTAAAGAAAGATATTTTCCAGCCAGAAACTCTATACTTTTGTGTTGAAAATAATTATATCTCCTACATTCACTGTGAAGAACCACATTACATTTTAGACTAAGGCAGAAAACTATCAATTATAAAGACACAAATGAGAAGAAATGTTGAACAATAGTTTCAGTATACGGCAATACACAGTCCTAACCAGGTTATTAAATAATTCTTACTTATACTGCATTACAACTAAGTCAAAGAAGAGGAAACTGGGCTAGTGAGCAGCCAAAAGCACAAACAAAAGTGCCCCTGTACCGTAGGGAGGGGAAATGGTGGAGGCACAAGGAAACTGGAAAAAATCTTGGAAAAAAATTCTTCAGAAAAGATATTCAAAACAAAACTCACAGCAGGACTTTAATAAACCCACTAATGCGTTCCGGTTTTAATAAGGATGCAGTTTTAAAACTGAAGACTTTAACGGAGGTTAATTTCTTGGTCTGATCTGAACCTTCTGTTATACTGAAGTCATCAACTATGACCAGCAAACTGCCCTGCAGAGTGAAGCCCTTACAGGCATGCATCTAAGGAGATAACTGAAGACCTTAATCAAGGTTGATTTCTTGGTCTGATCTGAATCTTCTGTTCCAGTTAAGTCATCAACTATGACCAGCAAACTGCCCTGCTGAGTGAAATCCTTGCAGGCATACATCTGAGACGACAACTTTTCCACTGCATCTTACTTTTACTTACACACTTCCGCAAATGAAAAATAGAGCTGAAAAATATCAAGTGCCAAAGACAGAGCAGCACAGAAGTACGTGCCATCTGTGCCAACCCAGAGTTTACTGTAGTGCGGACACAGATGAGAACTTTCAGCTTTGTTTTTCAGGATGACGATAATTTAAAAATCTACAAATATGGATGTTAATCTAAATTCCTCCCAGCTTGATGCTTATTTAGTTGCAACGTAATCCAACTTCTGGCAGACACATACAAAGGAAGATTTTATGCCTCATCCCTTAAGCAAAGAATGATTAATAAGCACCAAAATTCCAACAGAACTACGAGATATCTTACCTATCTCCTCTGCCAAAAGGACTTTAAGCTACTTCTTATGACATCAAATTAAATATTAACGTTCCTTAATATTACTCTTAACATTAAGAATCCTCACATTTTAAATATTAAATCCACAATTAAAAGTAAGATTGGAAAGCTACCTGCAAAAATGTGTTAGATAACTCTGCCCTGTAATAATATGAAGTTGAATCTAGCTGCTGTTATCAAGAATCACTGCATGAAGAGATACACATGCAAATGCTCCAACTCGAAACACCTCCAAATTCCATCAGAGAAGCACAACGTAGCAGCACAACTAGGCACAACAGGAAAACCTGACACATACCGTTACATACATCTAGTGTAAGCGCCATAGCAGAAGCTTCTTCAGAGAACGCTGATTTCTTTCGTTTGGTCTCGCAGCTACCTCTGGCACGCCTATGTTTTCTCTCTTGCTGCCCTTCTGGTACTGAGCTATGTTAATTTACACTTAAGCACTTGGTTCCTGCTTTTTCCCCAACTACAGTAAAACAGTCAGTGACTAATGCATCTACATAGACCAGTGAGAATGCCAGAAATTCATAAAGTAATACTGCTATTTGCAAATACCACATCGCATATTCTGTAAAGATTTAGAAAACCAAGGTCAAGTAAAAATGTCATTTCAAACTGAAGGCTGAAAGTATCACATCGATTCACTTTGAATGTTTAGGTTAAGAGTGATTTTAAAGTTTTAGATATGGCAGCTCTAGTTACAGTCCAGTCTCAATCTTCATGTAAACACTTATCTTTACTTGAGTAATTGAGTGCTTCCCTGGGCAATCCAGTCACTACCATTTAAATACACTTTCCATGTGCTAAGGAATATGCTCACCTTGTAATGCTGTAGCCACAGGAGTGCTACAACAGATAAGACACAGCTCGCAGGCCAAGACAGCATCCACACCACTATCTGCTGTATAACTTAGTGCAAACAGCGCTTGCTTGATTGCACAGACAATGTACTGCTCAATCTCAGAGACAAGTGAAAATTGGACAGACCAAAACATTATTTTTAATAATTTATATATTCATTTCTTTGAATATTTTGAAAATGTTAAACTCCTGAACCTAGAATCATACCTAGTGATACTATATTCTGCATACAGAGCTTTAAGATCTCACCTGCTTCTTCTCCCTGATCTTCTCTGCCCTTAAAAATCATAAGTAGTAATTTCCCAATTGATGCTCTCATCCACTCACTTCTTATCCCTCAACCTTATCTATTTTGCATAGTAAATTACAGGAGGAGGATGTCTGGCTTGATACTATTACCCCAACCATATACAGTACTATTTTATCTGGTTATGACATACAGACTGGTAAGGACAGGAATGACAGGCACTTAACAGGCCATTCCAAATCCCCATGTTAAAACCCTGGATAAATTGTGGAATAAAAATCCTATCAATGCTGTCCAGGTTAACTTGTCTACTAATTAAAGTTCCTGCTCCTGGTGGAGTTTTGAGGAGACCAGATACCACAGGGAGTTAGTGGGGGGGGGGAAAAAAAAGGATCCACGCTGATTTTGCAACACTTTCACCTTTGGGAGCAGAAATCTCAACAGAGTAACCAAAGGAAATAACGGTGAAAGATATTCTCATATTTTTCTCTTGCAGATTAAAAAAGCCTCTTTACATTTCCTCCCTTCAAAAAAATAATTGCTCTTTTCCTTCTTACGTTGTCCTATATTGAAAAGCCATTCATTCCAAATCACATGTAAAACAAAACACAGCTTCTTCAAGCTTCAAAATTGGTGAATTTACAGTTGCCTAAATCCATCCCCTACTCCAACACAGCACTGCAGCTTACATAATGCTTCTTGAACAGTGCGTTTCCGTATGATTTGGAAGTTGTTCTCTGGTATGCTAATATAAGTTAACTTCGTGATTCTTAAGTGCCTAACTGCCTTTCATCTGTCAACTGTAAAGTTGTTTATATCCTTACTATGGACCAACACTTCCGGTTTTTCAATTAATCTACAGACTGTATGTTGGCTTGCTTACTATTCATTTGTTCCTAGACCAATTAATAAATTAAAATATCTCCACTGGCTGCTGTTACTAAAGAAATCAATAAAAAAGAGTTTTGCTATTTGGTGGTTTTTTTCTTTAGTTTTTAAATACCTAAGCATATTTTCTAACAGTGAATCTCTCATTAAAACGACCATTACACATGAATGAGATAAAAACCACGTTTCCCTATGAAAAAGCCTGAGCAGGCTCATTGGTAGAAGTCAAAAAACTTTAATTAGCTATGAATCATCAAGACAAACCTCCTGCCATACGTAGGGACACCTTCCACTAAACCAAGTTCCTCAAAGCCCCGTCCAACCCAGCCTTGAACACTGCCAGGGATGGGACAGCCACAGTTGCTCTGAGCAACCTGTTCGAGTGTCTCACCACCCTCATAGTGAAGAGCTTTTTTCTAAAGTCTAATCTAAACCTACCCTCTTTCAGGTCTTCTTTTATGAAAAAAAAAAAAAAAAAACCAAACCAAAAAAACAAAAAACAAAACAAAACAAAACAGGACACCAGCAAAACAGGACACCAGGCTGTTTGCACACTCTAAGTTCAGAAAGTTCCCTTTCAAAAGTGTTGCACTTACAGGCAAAGTGTTAATGTTTGTAGAAAGACTAATGGTTTTCCAACATATGTCTTTGATAAATGGGTTAACTAAATTAGATTTGATTTTTTTTTCTTTTTTTAATTAAGTTGGTCCCTTGCCTGGAGCAGCCAGAGTTGTTTACACACAATGGCCGTGAAATCCCCCTTGTTTGATGGTTTAATTATCTCCTTCTTGCCTGGTAATTCTTTAAAGGCATTGCTTTTGTGTGTGTGTGTGTGGCATAGCAAACAAGAAGAATTATCTGCCTGACTTTCCCTGTTCAATCCTTTGAATTTACTTACACTTCGTGTTCCCTTCTTCACATATGATGACTTGTAAGTTGACGGACTAAGGCAGTGTTTATTTTAAACATCGTATAAATTATTTTTGTTATTTTCAGCTACCTAAGCCACTGTAGTCCATGACCTACCTACACAGACACCCGCTACCTACATATACTACAAGATGTGAATTTTATTTACTTGCTTGGTTGCGTCATCTGCCAGATGCAGGAAATTCTGCTGAGAAGAGCATGGCAAGTTACATGGATCTCCCACCTCACTACAAGGTCCTGGCTTACACTGTCTGTGTCTGTTAGGAATCTGGGTATGATAAGAACTAGGTCTGAAAGCTGTGAATATCCTTCACTGGGCTAGAATGGAAACAACACTATTTGGCAGAAACAGAACAAGCTGAAAGATAACCATGTATGAAGAAAGAGCAAAAATCAGAATTGCACACAAAGACTTTACAAGTTTTCTTCACTAACAAACACAAGTGCACCAAACACTTCTCATTAAATTCCAAAAAGTATCTATATACACCTTTCAAAAAAACCAAAACCACACCTGACTGCTGAACAGTATGAAAGAACAGAATTTACTTCAGTACAAGGTCTGCTTGACCAACAGTTGTTCTACATATAGAACTGAAATTACGTCTTTATCAAGAACTGGAACAAATAAACTCATTATTATGAACAAATTAAAACAAACACAAAGCTTTTTATCGCCTAAATAATCATAAAGACTGATACTACAGGACAGTTTAAAAGGCAAACC
>JBCJKH010029525.1:720-11202 GCA_039877255.1 Loriculus beryllinus | reverse complement strand
AAAAGCCTGGATGTACACTACTTGTATGTGCTTAGAACCACCAAAACATAAGAGCTCTGTATATGACAGTCCTAGTAATGTTACTGAGTTACTTGGTTAGTTTTCAAATAATTTTACCATGTTTATCAAAGTCTTCGAGTGATGTAATTGCAACTCTAGAGGCTTAAAAGTGAAGAGAAACACTATTGATAACACATTCCTAAAATTCTGAATTTCTGAAATAGCTCTCAAGAACATTATGATCTAATTAGTTTTATATTCAAGTATGACAGTATAAATTGGCAGCTGGTCATTGATCCAAATATATTTTAGGCTTCTGGCCAATAGAATTAAGAAAAAAATCCCATTTGGATGGGTGCAGGACAGGAAAAAGCAAAATGTGATTTTTCTGTTTTTCTTTCAAAAGGTTTCCCTTGAAACTACTCAGATTTCACATGATAGCTGGAGAAATGAATTGGAAAGTAAAGGGACTAAGTGATCACATGATAGGTAGAAAAGTCAAAGGTCCATGGTAAATGTAATTTATAACAATGTTTTACAATTTCCCCCTGTCACAGCTGATCTAGCCTGTTAGCAATTCATACTGTATTGTGGGAATGATTACTCCATGGTTAAAGTTGGATTCTGCTTTCCCTTCACAGCAGGAGTTACATCTATCATTTTGTATAGAACAGTGTATCCACCAAATTAATGTACATGCTCTAACTGCTAAAAAAATCTATTTAAATATAAAAAGGTTTGAGTTTTGATTAATTTTAACCTTTTTTCTTAACAGCTACATTGTGCTTTTTGTTGTACTTACAGTATGCAGAGTACGGCAATAGAAGCACACATGGGGTAAAAAAACAACGGTGCTACTTACATAAGTACAAATAAAGAACTGTCACAAGCATCTCCATTTCCTACAAGGCAGCTCCAGACTAACACGGCCTTTGATTTTGGCTATTAGCTTATTTATCAGCTTTTCCAATTTTCTTCAGTATGAAAAGAAACACGTGCTACAATTTTCCAGGCCTCCAGGAGAGTCATAGGACCTTTTCTAGTGTCTGTGGATCTCTCACAGTTTTTGGTGGTTCTTACCATGCTTCTGAGTCTTAAATCATTGTTGTCATACCAGTTGGGTGATCTAGTAAGGGAAGATCGTCACTTTCATCTTCTGACAGTAAAAACCACAATGGTATAAAATATTTTCAGAATTAATTGAGAAAATCTAAATAACTAGAAAGAGGAAATATAAGCCATCTGTAATTACATACAATAGAGTGGTATTATGCTGACTTCTAGGTCAAAGTACAGAATATTGAATGTCAATTTGATACGCAGTATGCTTTCACATAAAGTTATTACACCTTGGTAATAAGGATTTGATAGAGAACTTCCTTGACATGACCTTTGTGGTATATCCTCACTAATAAATCTCTGTTGTTTAATCTTTGTTTTCCCTTTCCAAGTTTTTATTCTCTCTCTCTTAACCTCACCATATTAAAGTGACATACATCTCTCTTTACTGTAGGATGTGATCAGCTGTGTAAAAAAAAAAATTATAAAAAAATGCAGTTATGTTAACTAAAAATCTCACGTGCTAGGGGGTATTTACTGCATAGCTGACACATGCTGCATTTTACTGTGATGGCAAATAATTAGTTATCAGTGACTGAGTCAAACGCTCAATATGCCTCAAACATAACTGGTTGCAAGCTCTCAAGGGCAATACATAGATGAATTTTTGCTGATAGCACAGCTATAGGAATGTTCCATGTATTTCACCTAATTTAATCAGCTTGATCTGTGGGAAACTAGACAACTTCTTTAAGGGATATTAAAAAGGGAAGAACAGTCGAGTGGTCAACATCCTAGTAAATCGGTTGGAAATGGGCTTTACCTTACTGTGCAATAATTTGCCTAGGTCTGCTGTGAACAAAAACAGTGCATTAAAGACTGTGAGGTAGAGAGGTACTAGAAAATGGATGACTCTAAATGAAAAATTGCATCCCAGAAATGTGTGCAGACCATCTAGTTCTGTTGGTAAAGGCAGCTTTGAAGTGCTTTCAGGGATCTGCAGACCTTTCTAAAGGTAGTGGCTAATGGGTCCCTCAGGAGCGGAGGGAGGCTTGCCTTTCAGCTTCCTCAGCTCAAGGGATGAAGGAGGCTATGGATAGGCATAGCAGATGGCTTGCTGCAAGTTAGAAAAGTAGTGAATTAAATTTTGAAGTTCCATGTGGAGTTTGTACAGCTATTCCATTAATTAGGATTCTGACTGCAATTATATCAGGCTATGAATTTTGTCTGTTCAGGTGAAACATGAATGTGGGGATTAGAAGAATCTTTGACTAAAGTGTCCAGGATCCCATCTATTATTTCTACAGGAAACATCAGTAAAAATCATTTGCCACTCCCAAGCTCTTGAAAATGAGCATATGTTAAATACTGTGGTCTTTTTGGAGTCTTCATATTGATGTTTTGTTTTCTCTTTCCAGTTTCTACCATATAAAAGTTGTATTTATGGCCTGTTCTCTATTTTGAGACAACTGAATTAAAACTCACTTTGTTTCATAGTTACAGACATTCATTTTGACTAACTGGCATATCTTGTTGGGATTTTGTTCTCAGAGTTACCATTCACCAAGACACACAGCAACAAGATTTGGATTCTGCCTAATTTATTTGAATTTTCTTCTTTGGAATCACACAGCCTCTGTTAATTTACATTGACTTGTCTCCCTCTGTTCCTACATGAGTTAAGTGTTTATTGATTATTTTTTGATTTTTTTTTCTACTATTACGGAATTAAGTATAGATAAGAAATACACAGGAAAGCTAGAAGAGTATCTTACTATTAGTTATTACAGAAACCTCTTTTACAAAAAAGGCCTTCATAGTAGATGGTTGAGGTTTTTTAAAGCTTCTACTAAACCTCACCTCAGCACAGGAGTTGTGTGATTAGGAGCAGAACATCATTATCCTCTGGAGGCAAATTTAGCTTAAGGGAAGTGAATAGGCACAAGATGATGTTTACAGAGAACAGCTACATACAAAGTTGTCTGTTATTTGGATCATGACCTCTAGTTTGGCCCTCTTTACTGGCCAACTATGAGCAGGAAAATCGAAAGGGCCTAAGTAAAAAGACTGTCACCCCCAGACAGTGAGGACAATATTAACGAAGGGGAAACTGTAAGACTATTCTTTGCACCAGCAGGTGGAGGTAAGCATATTAAAACAGCTGCCCTTTCTGATATCCTGAGCAGTTGATTGTCATCGTCTGCTGGTAAGAGCAAATGTAGAGAGGATATCCATCCCTCATACCTGAATCTGCTCTGTCTTTTGCTTCTTCATGTCGATTAAGAAGGGCTGTATCTTGAAATACTTGTCCTGTTCCAGCCAAAGAGTTTAAATCCCCTGTTTTGTTCAGGTGCTTCTGACTGCTGGTCATTCCTGTCCTGATAATGTAAGAGATATTTCAGGTTTCCTAGGCACTCCCTATTTCTTTGAAAAGCTCACAAGAAATAGAGCATATTTTACTCAGGAAAAGCAGAAAAGAAGCAGCATAAACTGAGGATGAGTGTGAAAGGAAATATGTTTGGCTGACATTCTGAAGTGTTATTTGAATATCTTTTCCTTTGCATGCAAGGTATGCCTCTGAAATATGTGAGTCTGATGTTCAGGACACTAGAAGCAGAGTGAGTAGAAGAATGTAGGAAAACCTCAGATTTTAGTTTAAATTGAGGGCATATATAAAATGAAGTGTAGAAGGTCAAGTGAATAGCAGGAATGTTAAGAGTTACAAGCCAACTTTATAGCACCGGATATAATATACATATTCACTCTCTTTTTAGCTCTTGTACATAGCAGTAAGGTCTAAAATAGTTGTGTGTCAAAGCAATTCTAATTTGTTAAGACTTAGGAACAATCTTTGGATGGGTTTTCTGGAATGAAAGACTCAGAATCCTAAGGAATGGAGACTTACATTCAAAGCACAGATGAACATAATTGTGACAGACTTCATAAAGAGTCCTGGGGATTTAGAATGGCATGGGCCATATTGTGTCCTGGTGTGAATGAATTAAAAAGTGATCCTAATCTGAAGTTTGGTGAATAGAATTCTTGGAGCAGCAGTTAAAAAACTAAATATTATTGTGATAGACTAACTCCCTGGGGAATATTTTTCTTTAATTGATTAATTTTAATTTCCTTATCGCTTTTAAACTTTAATGTTTCATGAGGTAGGTTGCAATTTTTTTTTCTTCTCATTTGCACAAAGGATGCAGCTGAAAATCTATAAGCTGATTTTTTTAAAAGAATATCTGTAGAGCTGTTTTCTTAAAAAGAATATCATATTTCAGCTGTGGCATTTGGGAAGCTCTGGCAATCAGTATATCAGTGAGACCTTGTAAGACAGTTAGGTAGGAGTCTGTGCTTAGTTAATCATGTTCAACAGTTACACAATCCAAAAAAAGAAAAAAATCCACATTTAATGGAGATAGTGTCCATATACCAACTCTGCTTCCCTTCACCTGAGCATTCCCTGTTCTCTCAAAATAATGGCTACCTCCTCTATTTTTCTTGTTGGATTGCTCCACTTGCTTGTGAATGTTTAATATTGATCAGCTCTGTCTTTCACTCTGGTATGTCTGCCAAACATGTCACATTAGCTATTATAGGATTAGATATATTTTTTTCTATCTGGGAGAGGATTTCTAAGTCTCTGTTTGTCGCTGGCATCCACCTTACATGGGTTGCTTCAAAATACCTTGCTCGTGGCCAAATCACCACTGCTAATAACAAAACCTACAAGGAAGCCACCAGCAGGGCAGGAATTTTTTGTGTGCTTTAGAGGGATGGATATTTTAACATCATCTACCCAAGAAACAGAGTTGGAGGGTAGGCTAAAAGCCTTCCAGTACCATGGAATAGCACGCATCCTAATAACACTTACCCTTAGGTTTTTTTTCTGCCTCACCATCTATCTTTTATATGCTATGCTGATATATGCCCTGTTTGCTCGCCTCTCAATTACATTCCTGCGTACTTCCTGGAAGGATGGTACCATACAAGTACCAGTTACCATATTACCATTAGCTCAGTCACCCTAGTGTTTCTCAGCAATACCTCAAGCAATATTAATGCCATCTGGAACACCTACTCACATCCAGATATTACCGTGCTTGGTTAAAGCCCTTCTAGTGGGCCGCTTACCTTGGCTGATCTGATCTGGACTGCTTTATTAATCCTGGTGGAAGAAACATGGAAAGGATATTATTCTACTTCTTCAGCTTGGTAAGAGTTTTATATACTCTCCATTTTCACAGGGGAGCAGGCACGTAACCAGTTTTTGGGTCAATAAGTAGAAATACACTACACTACTGTTCTCTGACATAAGAGTATTGGCTCTAAGCCAGTGCCTAGAAGACAACATTACAGCCTTGTCTAAGCGCTTAGCTGCTGCTCTGTTCCATAAATGTTGAGGTATTTGAAGCATGGACAGTTCTCATTGTAATTAAAGACCTTCATGTGGCAATCACCTACTATGTGCAGTATCTTGCTTCTTAAATGTAATAAGCTCTATTTCTGTATCCTGGCTGTCAGAAATACTTCTTATTTATAGCCAGGAGATCACGTGCAATGGCTTAAAGGCATCTTTCTGTCTTCCTTATAGAAGCAGTGGCTCATTGAACATGAGGATTGAAATGAAAATATTGCATTACTTTTAAATATTGAACAAAATGGCTTAAGACTTTTCAGTCACATAACGAATTAACGTAATAGCACCTGCTACTGAAACCATGTTGCAGGACTGGTTGCTGCTACCGCTTGCAGCCAGACGGACATTAGAGCAGAATTGTTCCTAATGTTCTGGTCAAATGCTCGGGCTGGAGATCTGTTCAGGCAACAAAAAAGTACCAGTATGAAAGATTACAAGAAAGATACCATACATTGTAGGTGTTTCATAACTTTATTAAAGGAACCAGTGGTGATGGATGAGCCTGATTTTAACCCTGAAATTTTGTCATTTTTCTTGAAGCTATTATTGCTTTTGTTCACATCTTTTATTGTGCCTGTAATGTTTCAGCAACATGGAGCTCAGCATAGGCAAACCAGCTGAAAGCATGCCTGTAGCTACAGGCAGCACAAGCTGAAGGCAGTGCTGTGACAGCATTATTGTTCTGAGGTACTCCCAATGGCTAGAGCTCTACCAGGAAAGGCAGCAATGACATCCTGGAGCAGAGGTGCAGACATACCTAGAAAGACCTGAACGAATATATGCCTGATTCCTTTTTTTTATCTCCATTCCCTCCTACAGCCTGCCTCCTATAAATGACTGCATCATTTCCAAACTCAAGCACAATACATTTAAATTCTGAGATCCCCAGAGAGCCAGTCAAGAAATAAGACATCAGTGTGCTTCCAGAAGCAAAGTATTACAATATCCCCATAGCCTTATTCCAAATGGGTATAAATGGAAGCTGATATTCAGCAGCCAAAAATCTGACCCAGATTAGTTTCCTTCACTATTAGTTTTTATTTCTTAGCCACATGTAAAACGTTGCAATCCTACCGAAATGGTCTGAGCCTGAAGCTGCTCCCAATGATTTACAAATGTTTCTGACTCACTGTGCTCAGACTGGGAAATAAAAATAATCTTTCCGGAAGATTCTTCCTGCAGACTTTAGTAGCAGGTTGGGGTTTTTAAATTTTGTTTGTTTAGTTTTTGTTTGGTTTTGTTTGTTTTTTGAAGGTATTGAATGTCTTTCACAGCACGTGAGGTTAAATAAAAGTCCTATTTCGAGTAAATGCTCCTTTATAGAAATGATCCCCCCTCCCTTTTTTTCTTTTCCCAATAATCTATTCTGTCCTTCTGATCTCTTTAGTAACCTTTTAGTAACCAAATATTAATTTTTAATCTTTTCAGTCAAGGGTGCTGTTCTGGTCTCTTGATTTCTTCTTTATTTTTAAGGATTAATTTATTTTCTCATTCTTTTATGCCTTTTCTAAGTTTTGAGTCCCTTTAATATTTTTGCTTTTCATTTCACTGTTGTGGACCTTTGACTTTTTTGGCTATTGTAACAAATAAGTAGCTAAATATTTATACAACATAGTCTCAGTAAATATTCACTAATTTCATATCAGTGAATGAATTAGTTGTTACAGTTTCTCTCTGGAAGTTACAGCCTTAATTCACTAGTCAAAAATTGAATCCAGTGTATATGCAGAGTCCAGCAGATTAATAAGTTTCTAGGGGATAAGATATTGTGTGAACTTTACTACATTAGCTACTCAGTGTTATTTCCTATGTGCGCGTTCTTTTGTTTCATTACTGTATTGTAAATATCAAGGGGCATATCCTTTTTTCATTTCTTTCATCATTGGCGGTTACTAGGGAATGGCAGCAACATTAGAAGGTCACACAATATCTTACCTCGTAATAGCTGCCTGTGTGCGTGTTTAAATGTGCCTTCAAATCAACTCCACCATGAGTTTATCTTCACAAAAGAAACTCTTTTGAAGTTATCACGTTTTTAAGCTGAGCTACTGGTGAGTTCAACAGCTTCCATCTGCCTTTCCTCTGTGTGTCAGTGCTGAAAATGAGTAAAGACATTTCTCTCATCTTCCTTGTATTAATTAATATGTGCATTTGTGTGTGTATACCTTAGTCTGTATCCTTTCCATAATAAAATGAACCTGGAAAGAGAATCAAGCAAACATATCTGCCTCCCTGTTTGCAAAGTTTTTGTGAAAGTGCTGACTGAATTCAAGCGCCTATAACAGCACTGTAGAAGACAGTAGAATATAATGGCATCTATCTACATTAGTGGCTTTTGTCAGATTTGGAATCTTAGAATGTGCTTTTCATACAAAGATATGCTTCTTTCTTGAAACTTGTGGTGCCAAAATATAAGAGAGCATGAACTATTGAATTTGCTCTGTGCAGAAAATTTACTCTGGTTCCTACTGAAATCGTTATTGTTACTGGTGGCCTTCTGAAGCTGATATATGAGTTGGAAGGTTAAGCATCTGTGGAATTCATTTCTTGCATATGGGTCAAACACAGTAGTCCAAGGAGTATGGTAAATAGAGTAACCCCACGTATACTGTGATTACAAAATTACTCATAGCTCAACAATTAATTTGTATTCTTGATTAATTTGTGACAATAAAAATAAATTCTATGCATTTTAAAATTTTACTATTACTTCAGTACTTTTACTGTTGACAAAACATGGAGTAAGAAATGGTTTCTAAGCTTATCACAGCCTCAAGTACAAAATCTGATTTTACTGGCCTGGGGCCAGTCCTGAAGTAAAGAAGAATAAACTTTTTTGTGTTAAGAATTAGCTACAGTGGTAATCCATTAATTCCTCTCAGAATAAATATACATGTAATTAACCAGGTAAAACCCATACTTGGAAATTCAGCATGGAAGGGAAGGCAAGACATGCGCACACCCCATGTATTTTGGAAAGTTAGAGTCCATATTTATATTATCAAGTACTGCAGACCAATAGGAGTGAATCTGAGGGCAAAATGGTTTGTGCAGTCTGTAAAGCAAAATTTTAAGGAGGCCTACAGTTTGTAATGTAATCTTGGTGGCCACAGTACATTCTGATACACACATGTGACTTCATATGACTTTTTTAGCAATGTAATAATGTAGCCAAAGGCGATATAACCTTAGAAACCATAAAGAAGATTGGTACTTTTGACAGATAGAGAGAAAATAAGGTGCTCTTACTTCTGTCATACTTGCTTTACCCACAAGCTGGCTGCTCTTGCCCAAGTATGTGAGTGAAATTGAGCATCTAATAAAACACTAATTAAAGTAAATACTGTAAAAGCATTAACCTCCATAAGGTGTTTAAATTGAATTCCTGGGTACTTTGGCATGGTTCCAACTTTCAATAAGTTCCGATCTAGCTGTATCAGATCACCAATTCAAAGACTCTGATTTTAGTTTATGGAATATTCCCGTTAATAATGATACCTTAGACATCCATTAAGTCTGGAACATTAATTTTATGGAAAACTTCCAATACAACTCCATTAGATTTTTTTTTTTTTTAAGCTAAATTAGCAGCATAGGCTTTTAACAAAAGTCATAAATAGCTATATTTAATGGAAGGATTACCCAAATTAAAACCAGACTAAAATAGAAAATACAGCTCCCTCTGTTTAAGTCATGACCTTCAGAATCTACTTAGAAGTTGCAAGCTAAATAAAGCTATGAGTGGTTCAGGCTTTTTCTTGTTTGTTGTGTGGTCCAGGAAAGTAGGTGACTTATGAAACATCAGTGCACTTTCTTCTTTTTCTTTTCTAGCACATGAAATTCCTTGGTTACACAGATTTGTATCAATACTTTTAAAAATGTAGTTGTTTTATAAATGTGTAGTGTATGACACTAACCATTAAAAATACCATGAAAATCTATATGGCATCCAGATACTCTGTCTTCCATCTTCAGTGTTCATGTTTAGATCATATATAGGATTTCCCAAATAGAATAATTCCCAAATGAATAACTGTAAGCTACTGAGCTTACCTGTCACCTTTACAATTTCTGATCTGCAAGTCATGTCAGCCTGTTGCAGTGCATAAGGAGGAGGGGATTATGAATTCAGATTTCATGAGAATCAGCTACTGGGGAACAAGAGAAAGATTCAAATTAATATAAACTGAAGAAATGCCCAGGAGAGCTCAAATATCATGTGCTTTGTCTGGCATAAGATAACTAGCTCAGCAGCAGGCACATAATCGCCAGTCAGCTGGTAGCAGAGCTTCAGACTACATGAGCTTCTTTTGCTTACTGTGAATGTTTTGGGATATGGAGGATCCTGAAGTTACTTCAGTGGTGGAGGTAACGAAGCAAAGGTCACAAATCCACAAGAAATTGGTTACTAGTCACTTTGCTTATCGCATCTTCACTTATTATCCCATCTGAACCACCTGCAACTTTTCTGTTAAAGGCTTATCCAGAATGAAGGCATTCAAGGCAATGAAAAATATTTTAATCCTGCCAGGTTGAGCCTGTGCAAAATTTTCACTAGCTAATATAAACTTATACAGGACTAATGTTGCTAAATCAAATTCTTTCAAACTGCACTTCTTTATTAGAGCTCAGTGAGATTAAAACTCCAAGCCAAAAATAGAATATGTTCATTTCATATGTATATGTGTCAGACTGTGAGAAATTCTAGTTAGAATTTTCCTTATAACCTGAATAATTCAAGAAATGTAAAATGACTCAAGCCATGTGACATATTTTAGCATATGGGGCAGAACATTGAACTTTTGGCTTTAACTCTGCATTTACTAGCTTTCAAGAACTAGCTTTTAGTGATGTGTTCTCAGCTGTTGCATGTTCATTTTTCAGTTGTAAGCCTCTAATAATGCTAACCAGAGAATCTTTTTGCATAATGAAACATTTTTATATATGTCACATAATAGTGTGGTTTTTTTTTTTTTTCTTTTTTTCTTTTTTTTTTTTTTTTT